>NPFG01000223.1:0-62095 GCA_002288965.1 Xylaria sp. MSU_SB201401 | reverse complement strand
ATCAACGGTATCAACGGTATCAACGGTATCAACGGTATCAACGGTATCAACGGTATCGAACGGTATCAACGGGGTCAACGGGGTCAACGGGGTCAACGGGGTCAATGGTTATCACTCTGACGGTATCGCATGGGATACTAGAGTGCTACAGCGGGACAGTGCGACCATGCGGACCCCGCCAAAGATTATCGAGGATGGCTATGTGAAAGTGTTCCTTTCCAAATGGCTTCCCGTTTGGACTAAGACTGTGGCCTAAGCACCGGCTTATGGAACAGCAGCGAATGTAGCTAGGAAGCGTCAGAGAACGTCGGGAGGTTTTGAGGCAGAAGTAAGATTCTGGGAGTTGGTGTTGCGCAATGATTCAATGCGCTCAGTCATTACAGCTAAAGTACTTACAAGTCACTTCTTTCCTAGTGTCAGATAGACAATTCACATGAAGTTCATAACCTTGACTTCTTCGTATTACAAGGCGTGAAAACGATCTTGACAACGTAAGAGATACTAGTAAAGGTGATGCAGAAGAAGACAATATTCGAGAGAAAGGTGGTTACAAGTCAAGTCTTACGCTGGGCTAGTTTCGAAAGCCAGACACTACCTACGTTAGCTGTTAGCTGTTAGCTGTTGGCTGCAATTACTCATTAGCTACATCATAACCCCCACTACACCGGTTGATTTAGGCGTGCCTCCATCCCTATTGAAGGATGGCTTCTTCAGGTATTTTATGGGCACTATGGAGTTCAACTTGATTTTCGACTGTATCTATCGTTCAACGGAAGATCCTACACCCGTAGTCCTAGTGGCGTAGTAGAGACCGCGGCGAATGGGGATTTTCTTCCTCGTGGCGGTTTACAGTAAGTACAAAGTCACTTGACCTTGGTGCCAAGATCGTGTAAGCTATGAAAAGATTGCCCGATGATTGTACTACCAGCATCTACGTGGTGACCGACATTCACCGACGATTGTGATTGACGTAGCGGATTTGACAGCTGAGTCTCTGTAATACCTTTATGCAGCCCTGCAAAGCCTTGCATTCTACGATAATAAGTGGATGCGCGTACTCCGAGAACGCCAGCTTGGGGATCCGTTTTTGGTTGAATATTGCACAAGTCTTACTGAGCTACTGGCAGATGGGCGGCACATGTATCAGAATTGCTTCTGTGTTTGACTAGACGGCCTGATAGGAGCTTCGAGGTAGAATTCGACAACATGTGAGCAAGCAGCCGCATTTCGCAATCAAGACAATCGTCTGTGGAGCCGGACGACTCCGCTGTTGTCTAACGCAGCGCTGAGTTATGTCGATCGCCCAAGCTAGGAAATTGACGTAACTTTTTTAGAGGGCGTTTCTTGATTGCTTCAAACGCGACGCGAATACCTGTTGAAATCAAGCTATCTGAACACGGCAAAACAGTCAGAGATATCAACCGAAGAAGACAGGTACGTTGAATAGTACTATGCAAGTGATCAAGAAGCGTAGGAACCTGATGCGCAACTAGTTCGTACGTACTGTACTTCAACTTAGTAGACGTACAAGTACTGATGACAGTAACGGACCTAGCGTAAAGTCGTCCAAAAAGGGAAAAAGAGCAGGGGTTGCGGAGTGTGAGCCGCACTTGTCCCAGAGGAGTCAACTCGGAGATCCGGAGCAAATTGCACTCATCAAACCTCTGGAGTTGCGGAACACAATATGATATTCTAACAATCGACAAACATCTAAGACAACTCCGAGTCAACGAACAGATCCAGATCTTTCTTTCTCACGACGCGAAATGCCGTATCCCAAAGCTGAGAAAAATGAAACAATCTAGTCCTCCCTTCCATCGGCCCTTGTCCGGTTGGCTTGACCGACTGATGCTTCTCGGACTTGCGTAGCAATGACCAATCTGTGTATGCAGGAAACTCCAACTTGCACCTCTCCGTCCATTTCCACTCACCACTTTGGAGCCCCATCAAGGCTGAGGCCTTACATTTCTCCTGGATGTTGGAAATACGCCATGCAGAAGACCCTCCCGATGGCCCGGCCGGGTGGGACGAAGGCAGAGACAGTCCACGCCACCACGCATATATATAACCCTCTCGCAATGACAATAAGGCCGAGATGAAACCTGGAAAAGCACCATCAACATCACTTCAATCTTGAGCATCAACCTCTAGAACAACGACAACAGCAACAACTACTTCCCCAAAGGCAACAATCTTTAGATATTCACCATCTTCACCATGGTCTCCTTCACAGTTTTCAAGGGATCCAAAAGCGGCATCCCAGTGCAAGGCACAACCACTAAGTCGGACGAGCTTACTGGCGATAAAGTCCTCATGAAGATCACCGCCTCCGGTCTCTGTGGCACGGGTGAGCCTCGATCCTCCCAGAATGCAGACTGTTGAGACAATGGCTAACGAGTACCTTGACACGTTTAGATCTCCACTATGTGAACCAGGACATCGTTCTTGGCCACGAGGGTGTTGGTGTCGTCGAAGCTGTGTCACCTAACTGCACTTATCTTAAGGTTGGCGATCGTGTTGGATTCGGCTACGAGCATGACAGCTGTGGTCACTGCCGCCACTGCTTGACGGGGAATGAAACATACTGCGTCCATCGTTGTACCTACGGCAACCAAGATCTAGACCAGGGAAGCTTCGCTTCTCACGCGATTTTCCGAGAGTCCTTCCTGCACAAGATCCCAGATAACATGAGCGATATTGACGCTGCCCCTCTGCAATGCGCTGGTGCTACCGTCTTTGCCGTTCTGCAGGCCTACAACACCCAACCCACTGAGACCATTGGTGGTAAGTAAGCTTCTGTTAACTCGGCTGCCAGTCAATAACTGTCAGATATTTCCTGGCGAATCATAACAAAGCTGACAAATACCTCTATAGTGATGGGACTTGGTGGCTTGGGCCATCTCGCGATCCAGTTCGCTGCCAAGATGGGAAATAAGGTCGTCGTGCTATCAGGTTCTGAGTCTAAGAAGGAGGAAGCTATGCGGCTCGGAGCTCACGAATTCATTGCTACTAAAGGCAAGGATAAGCTTGAGGTTTCGACGCCCATTGACCGACTTCTCGTGACCACATCTCACCAGCCAAACTGGGAGCAGATCCTGCCGATAATGGCCCCTGGATCTGCCATCTACCCGCTCTCCGTAGCCAGCGGCAACCTGGAGATTCCGTATTCACCGATCGTTTTCCAGGGAATTGCCATCCAGGGTTCTCTAGTCGCGTCCAGGAATATCCACCGCGAAATGCTGGCCTTTGCTGCTCTCCACAACATCAAGCCGACGGTCGAGACCTTCCCCATGACGGAAGCGGGCATTCAGGAAGCGTTTGAGAAGTTGAAGCGCGGTGACATTCACCTCAGAGCAGTCCTAGTAGCGCAGTAAATGGGTGGACTTTCACTTCCGCTCACACACAAGCATTTAAGGGACAGGAGGGTTAAAAGCAGCGCGGCTATGCATATAGAGAGCTAATAATTAGAAGTTACATTTCCATTTATCCCCCCGCTGACAGTTGTTAGCGGTGTTATGCTGAATGTGATCTTCACTGCATTCTGGAAGCATAAAACTTTCAGCATCGGAGCTGCTAGGAAAGAGATTCATACGAATAACGCAATACGTTGTACAACCACCCGGCTACTGGTTGTCTGCGTTACGAAAAGGGAAAAGAGGTCAGAGTGCAGCGACCACATTTTCACTCTCCTCGCACGTGTCAGCGAACGCGTCGAAGAATAGATGGCGAGTGTGCATGAAAGAATGTGTTGATTGGAAACTAATGCGCTCGTTGCCCAGAAACCCAGTTGCGAATGTACTACATACAAGAGTCCGCCTCCGAAAAATTTCTTGCGACAATTACAAAAGAACGAGAACGACCGGCGCCAGTGACCAAAATCTAATTTACTCTATGATCACATGGCGATTTCCTAGTATGTATTTGCCCATTGAGAAGTTGGATAGCTATTAACATCCGGCCACGGCAGCATCTCGAAGTGTTGCGCGTCGACCGAGTACGCCATATCCATCGACTGGGTTAGCATGTCCTGGATAGCGCCAGTACTTAACTCGTCCAAAAAGCCCCACGGCGCGGCCCCAGAATTTCCCCATTTGGTATTCCCTGTCGAAGTATCAAAATCTAATTGGAGATTGCTGAGAGGAATCAAAGGCTGCTCCTGTGCGCTTGAGACAGAGTTCTCCAGGCCCAGTGTCTGCTTCGTCAGTTGATCGGCTTGGGCGCTGAGGTCGCGGATGATGGGTCCTGCTTTCTGCGCTGGAGCCAGGCAACCCCCAAAAGACTCGAACACCGCTACTGAGAGATCCATCGCGTTCCTCGCGGCTGGACTCAGAGGATGACTTGGGTAAGCAAAAACGAAACCTACGAGCGACATTGTAGCGTTCCACTGCCACTGGAAGGCTTCATTCCATCCCGTGAGAATGGAAGTTGATTTGTTGACGTGGTGCATGGCCTGGGTTAGGGTTATCGCGTGAGCAGCACACTGTGTGGCGTACTTGTCGGCGACCGGAGTGTCCGCCGACCAAGCACCGAAACGGATAAACGGACGATACAGATTTATAGACAGATGATGGTATGTTAACTCTAGCAGTAACCGCTGCCGCTGAAGCCAGAGAGAAGCAAATTCCTCGATTTCAAGCGAAGAGCCGTCAGTCGAGAATGGTATACCGTTGCTTGAACGCTTTGTTGTGAGCGTTTCTGGAACCCCCTTTACCCAATCTTCTATGCGTTCCAGATACGGTATTACGAATTTTGCTTGATCTTCGATGGAATTGGACGTATCCTTGCCAGAGTCTTTGAAAATGCTTACGGCACCAGGACCCCTGTAGAACGCCTTGTACGCAGCTCGGAATGCCTGAAAGAGTTTGATGTTCTCCACGTTGTAGGTGAGCCACGTGACGCCGTCTCCGATTGGGGTGAAGAAAGAACCGGACGACAGGGCCTCTTCTCGATCATCACCTGGAAGAAGACAACTAGCGGTCGGAGGGTTTAATAGAAATGGACGGCCGAGCTTCATACTAAATTTGCCATCCTGGATGTAAAGCGCCCACCATAAACGCTTCCGAATCTCTCTCTGTCGTTTTGGCATTTCTAGCGGTGGATCGAGATGCAGCCCCAACATGTAGGCCGTCCTCACTGCCAAGGCACAGGCACTGTCTGCCATGTTGGGATAACACCCAACGCAGAGATATGACGCGGATAAGATCTGACACTGTAGCGTGATCAGGGTAGGACTCTCCAGTTGGCTGGCAAGTAATGCTTGGCAGCGTTGATAGTACCATCGACCAGCGACGACCGGGTCACGACCATGGCCTTCGGCACTTGCCGAGACCAAGCCCGGTTTTGAAGCCATGCCATACTGCATGCAAAGCGCGATGACGATGTCGACAAGCGCAGACGGCTTGCGGTCGTGACCTTTCGTTGTCCATAGAGAATTATAGTGCTCTTTAAAGGCAGCTTCGTCGAGTACGAAAAGTGTAGTGTGATAAGACTGCCAATATAGACTAACGAAATACCTTTTTGATAGTTCAAAGTTAGAATCTTTTTCATTTCTTTGGGACTGGGATATCTCAGGGATGATGTCGAAACTAAACGAAGAGGCTTAGGAGCAAAGGAAAGGGGTAAAGCAGGGACAATAGATAAGCGCGCAAGATACGTACTCTTCTTGTGTGGGTGTCAGCGCATCTCCTGCGGTAACTGAGCCATTACCGACAGCGGGAGCCGCCGGGCTATTATGGCTGCCAACGCCACTCTGTGCGGGCTCATCGAATAAAGTAGTCTCGGAATCGGGTAGCATCCGGTTTATTGGACGGCTTTGCCGCAAGGTCGAGTTCACAAAATCATTGACACGCCTGATAAAGTAATACAGAGATCCAGGACCATACCACGTTTCATACTGAGACTGTGCGGTCCGAATGCGAATCCCTTCGTGTACTGCTACACCACTTCTGTCTATTTGCTCGTTGATAGGAAGTTCCAGAGTGTCGTCCGCTCCAGGAGTGGACAAATGCCGGCTGGCAGGGGTACGGGGAGACGCGCGAGATGAGCCTCCCGGGACCGTTGGGTTGCGATGGTGCTCAAGCTCTTGTTCCAGCTCTCGCACACGCTGTTCTAACCGCTCGATAGTTCGATAGGCCTGAGGCGAGGAAATGGTGCGTGTGTCAGTCTTCCCATGGACGGTACACTCGCCGCCTCTCTCGATACACCTCGAGCACGGATGACTATTGTCACATCGAATGCGATGTACCCGACACCAATCACAGGCCCTCGCTACCTGGGCTCGTTTACGGCGGCCTTTCTGGGGTGCCGGAGCTTCGGTAGGCTGACCTAATTCGGCACCATTAACAGCTCCAGCTGGGAACGTGGTGTACATTGCTGGCGAAGTATCACTAAAGCCACGGACCGACCGACATCTTCTTGAGGCGGGAATGGTGAGGAAACTTAGTAGCCTGCTACGGGTAGGGCAGAAGAGGGGGAGGTGTGATTACGTATGATTGAGATAGCGAGCGAGGTGACACGAGGCGCGACGTTGCCACATGCGTTGCTCGTTTCTAATCACGGCCATTCATGACAATGACGACACAGTGAGCCGCCGCGGACTTTAGGACTTGTTGGCAGACGAGGTCTCGACCAGACGAAGACGGGCCAGGGGTCCTGCAATCCATGTACATATACCGACAGTAAATGTCTTATCATAAGCTAGGGGTAACCCACCCCTGTTAACCTGAGGGTATCCGTGCATTTTTTACCTCAAAGGTACTTACTACCCTTTATTTTCAAGTTTAGAGTCACCTTCGGTGCCCGCGTCGCTTGCGCATCCCGGGGACCACAAATTTAGTAATCTTTTAAATTCTTTGACTTCTGGGCAGTTCTGGGGGGGTATCATTCCGCCGGCCCCCACTCTAGAAAGAAAGTGAATAAAATCCCATCTTGGTCTGCCGCTCGCGCCCTTTGGGGCTCACGAGGCTCCTATCTATAAAAAATGCCTATGCTATTAAGCTTGCTAGCTATATCGATATAGCTTACCAGAAGTACCTCCTAAGTAGCAGAAGCTTGGATACCCCCAACCTAACAGGAGTGGGTTACCCTCAGTTTGTCGCATTTCTCTGAGTAGGCTGGTGTCGTTCGAAAGAAGGAAGCATATGTCAGCCAACAGATAGACAGAGATACGAGCCTAAGCGAGATGAGGTCTGACTCGGAGACGGGTAAGTCGGATCCCTGATACAGCGATAGAATGCGATGACGACGGTTCAACGGTTGAATGCCGGTTAGATGCAACGACAGACGGCTGGTTAGGTGGGTCGGATCGACGGGTTTATATGGGTACCTCTACGTTACAACCCAATCTCACGTCAACTCCAACAAGGCATGCAACGGTCCCCGGCCCGGAGTCAGCAGCGCACACTCCTGAAGCTCCGAGATTGGACCTCTGCACGAAGGGTAGGACTCCCAGCACCGTTTCACCCTACCTACTATATTCCTAATCAATCAGTGAACATAAAGTCTCGTATGAGCGCGCGCCAGATGCGGATACGGCCAGCCACGCACCTCAGGGAAGGATGGCTATTATATACAGGGGCATGTAAGCGTTTCGAACCGGCTGGATGGGTTCATGCCGTCGTGCAAAAGAGTGCAGGGCCTGTCGATCAACTAGTCGGTCAATATTAGTCAGGGCCAAGGATTTTGTACTACTACACTCTCGCCTACTCGCATCTTTTTGCCTCATCGCTGTGTATACATTTGAGTATCGCCATATAGTTCTCGTTTCGTCAAGGTCTCTCTATGTCTAGAGGAGCTACTCTTCTCATAATACGACATGATAATTTTGGCAGCAAGACTGTTCATGTGCGACATGCGAATAGATTATCCTATCTACCTAGGTAAAGAGCATTCAGGGAACAGTAATGGCGTTCTTACCAATACCTATCCTATTTCTGATGCATGGTATAGCGACCCTGTTTCTTTGCATTAATGGGCTAAAGCCCTACCCCCACGTGGTTAAACCAGATCGTCAGCACATGGCAGTACTAATAATAAGTTGACAGCGACAGGAGCATGAACGACCTCCCCGTGCTCTGTTATGGCAGCCTTGACAGGCCCCCGGGAGTGTCTCGACCATACCGCCTCAGTCTTCAGCTCATCTCCGCTCTTACCCGGCGTCAGCCCTATCGCTTGTGGTCATGAGACCCAGCCGTGTATACTCAAGGCAAACCTAGCTGCTGACGAGGCGAGGCTCAGCTTTCGTAGTTGGGTCCTAATCTGGCTGCAATGTATGAGACGTAGACCTAAAGAGGCTCAGGCTTATCTCGTCTTTCTGGGAGAGACATGGTGGAAAGAGAAAATCTGAAGGATCCTGCCGATAGATACGCCGCAGTGCTACGAGACAACTCCTTTGGGTAAAGATGTTGAGTCTCTAAGCCCCAAATAGAACAGTCTCAGCACGAGACAGGTCCTTCATAGCCGAGTCCTAAGCCTTGGATGACTGCTATACGCTCTCGAACATCTCGACATTTCCCAATCGGTGAGTCACAATCACTTCAGATGATGTATTACGTCAGGACTCAGATGTTGGTAGGCTGAAGGATTCACCGGTTGTGATCATAGGATCATTGGGTTTGGAATATGGAATTCAGCTAGTGTTACCCGAGGATTCGGGAAGGCTACCATCCTCGGCATCAGATATGAGGAGCTTCGCTGAGTGCCGTCCGTGGAATATAAAAGGGGCGATAGTCTCCAGCTTGTTGAGCTTAATGATTCCTTCTTCATCATAGTACCACACAGACACTCGCATATTCGCTACCAAAGCAATCTTCTTATCAGTTCGACATGTTCGGTGCCTCTCCTATGGCAGCGACTCGCCGCGCAGCGGTCGGAGCTTTGTTACTCGCTTCTTGGGCACAGGCAGACGTTCCGCTAGGCTCGTCGTTTGGAATTCCCGGGGACGATGCGACTTATGATTATGTTATTGTTGGTGGAGGAAACACAGGTCTTACTCTTGCTACTAGACTCATTGAGCAAAATGCTGGAAGCGTAGCGGTTGTAGAAGCTGGTACATTCTACGAAATCAGCAACGGCAACCTCAGCCAGGTTCCAGGCACTGATACTGCTTTTTCATGGAAGGGTATTCACGACTGGCAGCCATTGGTAGATTGGGGTTACATCACTACACCCCAAGCCGTGAGTTATCCTGCACTACGAACGCACGCTATCATCTAACTTAACTTCCAGGGTGGCTTCAACCAAACGATGCACTACGCTCGTGGTAAAGTGCTTGGCGGTACGTCCGGTAGAAACTACATGGTTTACCAGCGTCCCACGGCCGACACTTTGCAACAATGGGCCGATCTTGTTGACGATCAGAGCTACTCTATCGACAACTTCCTTCCGTTTTTCGAGAAAAGCATGAACTTTACACCTCCAAACATGGACCTTCGTCCGGCCAACTCGACCCCTGAATTTGACGACTCAGTTGTGGGTGATGGAAGCGGACCCCTTTCTGTCACTTACTCTAATTTCGCTACTGCTTTCGGCTCGTGGACCACCAAAGCATTCGAGCAGATAGGTATTCCCGGAATCGAGGGTTTTATGAGCGGAAAACTGCTGGGTAACGCGTGGACCGCTTCTACTGTGAATGCCCAGACTATGAACAGGGAATCCTCTGAAACCGCGTTCCTCCGCACGGCACTCGGACACCCTGACTATACTATTTACCCCTTGACTCTAGCGAAGAATATTATGTTTGACGACGGAAACAAGGCCACAGGCGTTGAGGTAGATACCGAGGGATTCAAGTATATCCTTTCTGCCCGCAAAGAGGTTATCGTCTCCGCCGGTGTCTTCGGCTCACCACAGCTACTACTTGCTTCCGGCATCGGACCCGAGAAGGCCTTGAAGGCTCTCGATATTCCAGTAGTCGCAAACAGGCCAGGTGTCGGGCAGGGTATGCAAGACCACGTCTTTTACGGCGTCTCATACCGTGTGAACGGTCCCACATTCTCTTCACTTGGTGACCCTGCATTTGCTGCAGAGCAGGCCCGGTTGTTCGACGAGAGCGCTAGCGGAATCTACACTAGCACTGGCGTGGAAGTGCTCGGATGGGAGAAGACCCCTGACGAGCTGCGAACAAACTGGAGCAACCGCACCAAAGCCGCATTGGCCGCCTACCCAGCTGACTGGCCTGAGCTAGAGTACATCTCGATTGCGGCTCTCCTTGGCAACTTCCAGGACTCAAGACATACCGACCCCAATGACGGCTTCAACTACGCTTCCCTTGCCGTGACTCTTGGCGCGCCGCGTTCGCAAGGAACAGTGACGATCACCTCTCCTGACACTGCAGTCCACCCCCAGATCAACCCCAACTTCCTCACTGACCAGACCGATATCGACGTCATGGTCGCCGGGTTCAAGCGTGCCCGTGAATTTTTCGCCACTGACGCCATGCAGAGTATTGTGATTGGCGACGAGTACTTCCCAGGTGCTGATGTGCAGACTGACGCCGAGATCGAGGATGCCATCCGTCATGACTTCAACACTGTATGGCACGGAGCTTGCACGTGTGCTATGGGCAAGACTAGCGACGAGAATGCCGTCGTTGACTCGAAGGCTCGCGTTATTGGTGTTGATGGCCTGCGTGTTGTCGACCTAGCAGCTTTCCCTCTCCTTCCTGCCGGGCACCCTCAGTCTGTGGCTTGTAAGTGTCTTGTATTCCCACGCATTGACTAGTTCAGGTTGACTAACGATTCTCTAGATGCCTTCGCCGAGAAGATCGCCTGCGAGATCTCTGGCAACTGTTAAAAAGCTCAGGCTTGTTATTTCCTTTGTTGACAGATAGACATACATAGAGTGTCGTGGGCCACCACCGGTTGTTGTTGTTGCTGATACTGGTTTATATCTTTCTTTTAAATCTTGCTCGAGTCTCTACTTCTCAGTTCTTGTATTATTGATTATATGTCCTAAAAGGAAACTCTCCTGAAGACGTGTTCAAATAGTTCAAACATTTCCTATGTCTTCATTAGTATAGTCTTTGCTCTATTTATTTTCATTGATGGTCAATTCAAACTTATTATCCGTCACTTTATATGCTACTCCGATGTGATTTGACTTCATATTGGAGACTCTAATTTTTATCCTAAATCAAAGGGAAAATCCCTTAAGATTGAAAACAACACGACATTCTGTTCACCATTACCAATCATGTCTCTCCCGAAAGTCGCGCATCGCATTCTGTGCAATGTTCGCATCTAGCAGAACCCGAACTGCCAGCATCGACATTCCTTTGGCCGTGTGCATCGCGGTCTCATGAGCCTCCTCAGTGCCAGCCGCCTGGGCAAAGTCGCTGCTATGAAGAGTAACCTCCGCATCTGCCGGGACTATGAATGCCCCGTGGAAAGTTGGGAATTGGTGGGCTACGTTTCCCATGTCTGTCGATGCATTCATAGGCTTCTCTTGTTTTAACATGATCTTCTGGCCGTTGACGGCCATTTCTTCTACGTATATTTCGCACAATGTCTTGTTCGATGTCAGGTTGAGGTAGGAGGGTGACCTGGTAAGTTAATCGCTGACACTAAGCTGGTAATGGTTCTGGGCGGACACCTACTCTTGATAGGTGATGTCGCATCCGGCTGCTGAAGCGCCCGCCTGGATACATCCCTTTACACGCTCGAGGAGGTGATTCGCTCTTTCAATCGTTGGGCTACGTACCATCCAACTCATCTAACACGTATCTCTTAGTTCAACTTGTAGATCTTGACCAGATTACCATCACCTGGGACAAAGACAAAGGGTTCTTCTTACTACGAGCCGTTAGTCTGGGCTTCAAAAAGGGCAGTGGTTCTGATTATCCTTACCGCGTGTGTACTCCGTGATCACATTTGGCACAGTTCCGCCCACCTCCATGACAGCATGCACACGATCATCGGGGTGTATATGCTGACGTAAAAGCGCTACATTGCTGTATGCCGAAACCGCGGCATCAAACGCATTAACTCCATTCCAAGGTTCGGCAGCTGCATGTGCGGCCTTGCCATGGAACTCCGTTTTAAACAAGTGTGTTGCGATGAACTTCAACGCCGCCAGTCCTTGGTAGCCCTGTGAGACGTCGTAGAAGATCTGCCGCGCACACATAGGGTGAGCCATGATGGCAGCGGCAGTATCGCTTGGAAACGCCCCGGCAGCCAGAAGTCTTGCTTTTCCACCTCCGGCTTCTTCCGCCGGCGTGCCAAGAAGACGAACTCTGCCGGGACGCCCGCTGCGCTTCAATACTTCAGTCACCGCTAGGAACGCCGCGATGGAGGAGGTCGCGATCAAGTTATGACCGCAACCGTGCCCGATCCCGGGTAGAGCGTCGTATTCGGCACAAAATATGACGAGGCCTCCCCGTTCACCAAATTCTACTTCAAAACTAGTCGCCAATCCATAAGCACTGCGAGAAACGTAGAACCCGAGATCCTCTAGAAACCTGGCGATGGTATCGTGGGCAGCGAACTCCTGAAATGCTGTCTCTGGATGATCATGCAAAGCACAATTAACCTGCCGGAGTTCTGATGTAAGTTTCTCTACCGTTTCTCTGACGGTAGAGCGAGCGTCGATCATGAGGCGGTCAAGGTTAGTCATTTCGACCGATGACGATCTAGAACCGAACAATCTTTGAACGTATGATCAATGGAATTTGAGACTCCAGCGCAGATGCTTAGGAGTGGAATATTGTGATATAAGTAGATGATAGGTACCGCGCTAATATGGAATAAAAGATCGAAAGTGATGTCTCGTCATATCAACCAAAACACAAGCCCATATCTCACGCCTACGTATACATGCAGACTCTGCGTCCAGCGCAAACCTTAATAGTCATATATGTAGCATGGAGGAGTATTCACAGTTACGCGGTGGGCAAATTGTACGGAGTAAATCCAGAGTAAGCACTTCGTCATTCTCCACTTCGTATAACTTACTTAATGGCAGGGTATAGGGGCTTGAAACCAGAGTCAATGGGTCAGACTGTCGCTAGTTCAGTAGCTTTTAAATTGGGCTTTTGATTGAATCAGAGCGCGGAAAAATAGTTATTCAAATCTTGGGCATGTTCAAACCTTGATGGGGAACATCCGTGCATGTCATATGAAAAGCCCCCTCCTATTTAATCGAATCTAGCAGAAAAGCGCCCAAAAGTTGTTCCAGGGCCTGCTTCCAGTATTAGAATTAACTCCAACAGCTCGTTAACTTCGATTACATATTCTGGCTCTACCAGACAGTGTCATTTGCGGTTTTGGAAAGGTCCAATGTAGGAAGGGGGTACTGCATGACCATAGATTGTATCAGCGATATACACCTAACATCTGAAAATTTTATCTAAAGAACATTGCTCAAGTTACGAAAATCCAGTCAGTGAGAGTATGATACGATCTGCTTTCACCACACGGTGATAACTGCGCCGTTTATTCCGGGATAGATATAATGTGCTTACAACGGCTAGAGATGAGCATGCTTCTCCTAAGGATGAGTGAACGATAATGCCTTAGGAAGAGGATTACGTAATTTACGATAGACTTCGATGTATGATGCTCAGATTGATCTCGGTAATCAACGTTAAGGATATGATTCTAAAAGTCTACTTGTAGTTCCTATTTATTGATAGTGTCCTCCCTTACCGCGTCTTAACACCATTCCGGAGTTCAAAAGGACTGGGAAGCAAGTGGTTGAAAAACATTATTCTAAGATCTAAACTATACGTCTAATGAGAAATAATGACCATATCACAAACGCCGCATTCCGAAAAGGTAACAATCTATCGTGAACCCAAAAGAATCAAAAACCTCTAGGCTCCTGAGTACCTGATTCATCATTCATCCTAGGACATCCAACGTCTTAAATTGCAACCAGAGAGCCGAGCTTAGTGTCTCCCCCACCCTCCATCTTGCGTATCACAGACTCAAACATCTTCGGCAACCCATCGATCTCGTCATCGGTGAATGCGTTGCTGTCCCACTGCAGCTTCAGTCTGTATCCATTCACGGTCTTCTGCACCTCGACCATGAGAGCATAGTTGACAATCATGAACACCTTGCTCTGGGCCATGACAAGCCATCGCATATGGTTGACAGTCATTCCTGGTTTCGCCGGCTCGAAAGGCTGGAAGCAGAAGAGCAGCTTAGACGAGTGTACCTGTCGGTCCCGGCCAAGGCCAGTGTAAATGTCGCCCAGCCCTACTGCGCCATTCTCAGTTGACTCCCAGAATTGGCCCTGGGTGTCTTTTAGGAATGTCGTGAGAGAAGTAGATGCATCGTCAAGGCGCGTGCGGAAGGGAAGGAAGTTCGCACAGGTGCCGTTGAGTAGTTGCGGGTCGTCTACGCCTGCATTGCGTCCGGTGATCAAGTTGTCGACAAGCACATCGTTGGTGGTCAGCAGACTTCCTGCGACGATGGCGTATGCTGCCTGGAACATGGTCGATGCTGTGACGCCAAGTCGCTCCGCAATCGAATCGACATCGATATCCAGTATAGAGAACTTCAGTCGGTCGCTGACAGGCTCCAAAGGCAGATCGCGGGCGGCTGGCGGCTGGTAGGTGTCCAAGAGAGATGTCCAGTAACTCAAGTGCTCCGCGCGGTCCTCATGGTGCAGCCAGTCGACGTAGTGCTTAAAAGGATAGATAGATGGTGCTGGGCTATTGTTCACAAACGCTTTGAATTGGTCATCGAATATGCGGAGCAAAGTACCGTCGTATGATCCGTGATCGACCTTGATACATAGAGTGCGGGACTGATCAATCTGCGAGTGAAGAACTAGGTACTGGACGGCGGGCTTTCCGAACTCGAAACGACCGAAACGCAGTTCCGTGATAAGTTTGGTCTTCTCATCGTCAGTCGAGTAGCTTCGCTCGTCCCAGTTGAGCACAGGCTCCTTCAAGGAAATCTAGGGCTTGTCAGCGACGGCTCGTAGTCTTCTGTGCATTCTCAGCTTACCTGGTACCATGAAGTGGCATCATTGGGGTCGGCTTGGAAGTAGAAAGCTCTCAGGATTTGGTTAGCTGCGGTCAAGTTTCGCGTGACCCCTTTCCAGTGGTCTAGGTCAAAGTCATAAGGCAGCGCACGGCAGGCGACGAGGTTCCAGAACTGTTCTGGCTTCACGCCTTGCGTAAGGAACTCAGTCTGACCTGGGCCGCAAGGGAAGACCTCTTCGATGTCATCCACGTCGAGACCGGGAGTGTTTCTAACGGCCTGCTTCAACGACTGAGGAATTGAGTACTTGACATCGGTACGACTACCGGTTTCCTTGATGGGCTTGAGACATGCGGCTTGCTCAGCGAGCGTTGGGTGCGCAAGCAGCTGACCGACCGAAATGGCGTACTTTTCGGCCCGACAGTGTGCGACAACATTGATGGCGGCAATGGAATCACCACCAAGACCTAGGAAAACGGATGCTGCACCGATAGACTCCTCTGGCAGATCAAGTACCGCCGCCCACGCTTCTTGCATGATCTTCTCATTCTCCGTTGAGACAGGCACAAACTCGGTGGCGTGGACCGCTGTTGGCAAGTATGCGCCGACCTCATCGGCACCCATTTCTTCCACGATCTTGACAAGTTCCTTTCGATTTGCTTTCCCGGAAGCCAAGGTAGGGAAACTGTGGAAAGGCAGGACAAGCGCGGGCATCATGTAGTGCGCTATGCTCTGGAGACCATCCAGGAGCTCCTTGACGTTCTCCAGCCGGTCTTCTGCGGCCATGGGCTTGTTTTCGCTCGGCTTTTGATCGCCTTCGAAAATGCAGAACGCTACCAGCTGGCGCTTCTTGTGCAGCTCCGCGACAGAAACAACTACCGCATTGACCTTGTTCGTGTGTAGGATAGCATTTTCAATTTCGCCAAGCTCGATACGGAAGCCGTTGAGTTTGATCTGGTAATCCTTGCGTCCAAGGCACCTGTAACTGTTGTGAGAGACGTGCTCCATAATGTTCAAGGAATTTCACTTACAGCAGGGATCCGTCTTCTGCCCAGTGCGCAAGGTCACCCGTTCGGTAGAGCGCAGCTCCATTTGCGTCGCGGATAAAAGCCTTCTTGGTTTGGTCCGGTCGGTTGAGGTAGCCCTTGGCGAGCTGAGGTCCGAGAACGCACAGCTCTCCAACTTGTCCGTACTCGACTTCCTCGAGGCTTTCTCCTTCAGCAGGCAAAATAACAGCTGACACATGCTTGAGCGGGTATCCAATACTGTTCAGATTCCCATCAGGTTGGACTTTGGACACTGTCATGAGAATAGTCGCCTCGGTTGGTCCGTAGCTATCGCCCATGTTAGTTCAGACCAGTTGCACGATATGGAGAATACAAACTCACCCATTATAGACATCGACGGATTTGGCCCATTCCAAGATGTTCGTATCAATCTTCTCGCCGCAGACATTGAGAACCTTCAAGCGGGGTACCTCTGATGGTCCCCCACGAATGAGCTTCGTGATCGTCGGAGTCAGCATCACCTGCTCAATGCCCATCTCGTTGATGTGGCCGGCTAAGTCCCCAAGCAGATCGTCTTGTGGCGCAACGCACAGGGCCGCACCAGATGATAGAAGGGTAAAGACATCGTAATAAGAAGCATCGAAGATGTAGTTCAGAACCCAAAGTGCCCTCCAGTCTTTTGTGACTGCGGTAGCATCAACCATTCCTCGGGTGGCAGCGTCAACGGCAGAGTGAGGCACGAGCACTCCTTTCGGTGTGCCCGTACTACCAGAGGTGAAGATGACATATGCGATACTGTCTGGTGAGAGACCTGGGACACCCTTGAGTTTCGGGTCCGGATCCTGAGCAGCATCTTCGGGAAGAATCATCGGAAGACCAAAGGTTTGGCATTCTTCCCGTGTCTCTTTATCGGTAACGACACAAGAGGCTTCAACATCGTTGATAATGAACATGTTCCTCTCGCGAGGATTGTGAGAGCTAAGAGGCACTTGAATTGAATAGTAATGTTAGCTTAAGGACCAGATCTCCCTTAGGATGACAGTCATATAAGGTCGTCCTCACTCACCGAATGCTGCTCCAGCCTTAAGGATACCGAGAATGACTACGAGCGTCTGTTCGGACTTTTCCATGAATACTGGGACGAAATCTCCGGATCGGATTCCTGACTTCCTTAGGAGATGGGCGAAGCAATCTGCGCGCTTATTCAACTCCTCGTAAGATAGCTCGATCTGCTTGGTTTTGACTGCGAGACGACAGGGTTCGAGGGCTGCCCAACGCTCGAAAGCAGAATGGGCCAAGCCAAACTTCTCTGCATCAAGCTCAGGGGCAACGAGGTCGCGCACCAATACCTGAGAGTCAGCTGCCATTCGATCGACAATGAAAACGAAAGTATCAAGCAAGTCGCGCGCCGCATATTCATCGGCCGAGACTGGGATCAGAAGTTTGATCTCCGTGGGGTTGGTTTCGTCGAGTTCGATCGTAGTATACCTAATCGCGTTTAGCCTCAGGAAGCAAATAAAATTTGAGAAGGACTTACTGTGTAAAGTTGTCTACGTGGGTGATGAGTGGTTGGAGGGGCCCACCCTTCTCAACCTCTTCCATTTTGGTGATCACATTGACCATCGTGTTGAGAGCGGCAGTCTTGAGCTGGGCGGTAGACATAGCGTCTCGGAAACCGATGTGGGCGTGCTTTGCGAGGCTCCATAAATCGCCCTGAAGCTCCCTGCCGTGAGAAGATGCTTGGGTGCCTAGCTTCTGCTCCAGAGAGGCACGGAATGGCACAGTGCAGAGGGTAGGACCGCCAAGGGATAAGATTCCTTCCACCTCTGCATCTCTGCCTGAGGCTGCAGTCAAGAACATAACATCTTTGCTGGATAAGTGACGGGCAAGAGTGTACGACCAAGCCTGGTGGACAGCTGTTCCTAGCGTTACTCTGTTTACATGGCAGTACTCGCTTAGTGATTCACCTAGATCAGCTGTTATCTGAAGCCTCGTGGACTCAGGTTTGCCTTCCGGAAACTCGATGATGGTATCTCGTGCTGAAGCCAGGTAATTCTTCCAGTAGCTCTGAGTATCGACGTGTTTAGCCCGAGCCTGCTGGAATGAGACGTAGGTACTGAAAGGTACACGATCGATTGATTTCTGGGTTTGAAGTAGTGACACCATATCGACGAAGACAAACTGGCTTGACCAGTAGTCGAAGAGGCTGTGGTGCATCTCAAGAATGAAGTATCGATTCGCAAGAGTTGTTGCTCGGATCAGCGGACCGCTTAGCTCCATGGGTCTGCTTTGAAGCTGCTCTAACGTAGTAGCCAAATCACCCTCGCCTAGTGATGTCCATGGAACCTTCACTGACTTGTGAACCATCTGAAGGAACGACCTCTTCGACGGCTTGAAGGACGTACGAAGTATCCGACTCTTTTGGACGACTATCTCCAATGCCTTTTTGAGCTGGGCCACCCCTATTTCAGAGTGGATCTCATAGACTCGCTGGTATACGTAGTTAGCATTACCAAGAAGGCTATCGGCCAAGATCCCTTCTTGCATAGGCGTAACTGGGTAAGCGTCTTCTAGTTCGGCCATGGCAGGAATCTTTGCCCCCTCTGGGAGAAGAGAGAATGCTTTAGGAGTCTTCGTCAGGGCTTGTACAGCACCCCTGCGACCGAGGAAGATCTGATGCAGCGAGTCCTCTCGCAGGATGTCAGAAACAGCCAGGTTCACGCCGATGGATCTGGCTTTTGTCGCCAGAACGATGGCGTCAAGAGAAGATCCTCCCATCTCCTGGAAGGTAGCGGCGGGGTTGAGGAGTTCAGCAGGGACCCGCAGCACTTGTTCTAGAATTTCTCGAACATCAGCATCTAGGTTGACTGATTCGTTCTTAGCTGATTTGGAGTTGGCTGCCAAGAAGGTGTCGTCGCCCATTGACTCAATCTCTTCAGCAAGTCTTCGAATGTCTGTCTTGCCATTGGGGTTCACTGGGAGCTTCTCCATCTGTATCCAGTAACGAGGAATAGCGTAATCTTGCAGCTCGTCTCGAATGGCTGTTCGTACGTTCTTGACAAGGTCTGCCCAGTTAAGTTTGTTATCGGACACGATCGCGCCAACAAGGCTCTTACGGCCTCGAACAGTAGCTGCTACCACACACGATCTTACGACATGTGGTTGCGATTCAATGAAGTAGTTGGACTCATTGGGATCGACGCGTTGTCCGTCGACCTTGAATTGGTGGTCGACCCTGCCGATCATCACCATGGAACCATCCTCTCGAAGTGAAACGAGGTCCCCAGTTCGGAAGAGACGGCCATTGCCAAAGATGTTTGGGACGAACGCCTTTTGAGTTTCCGTCGGCAAGTTGAGATACCCACTGGCTAGCTGATCTCCGCAGAGACAAAGCTCTCCGGGCTCATTGATGGAAACGGGGCTCATAGTCCCGGGGTGTAAAATATAGCAGTTCGTGCCTGAAAGAGGATATCAGCGGATGAACTTGTCAGACGGACGAGGTGAAACGGCAAAACTTACTGTCAGTAGGCTTTCCGAGAATGTGTTGCTGTTCGTCAATGGTGATACGGGATCTCATGTTAAGCTAATCCATTTCATCAGCATCAGGAGCAAACGTGGATCTCTGTGCATTCGACTAACCTGGGTGCACTCGCTTATTCCGTAACCACTATAGAGCTCAACCTTTTCCGCCCATTTGCTGACTAGTGCCGGACCAGCTGGCTCCCCCCCAAGGGTGATTCTCGTGATAGCCGATGGGAGCTGCGTGGGGTCGAGAAGTTGCAACATGCTTGGAGTAATCTCGAGGCTGCTAACATTTGCCTTTTTTATTGTCTCGAAAAGCCAAGATGTGATATTTTCTTTGCTTGCAAGGCACAACACACCCCCACGAGACAGAGTACCCAGAATGGTCCTCTGGGCTGCGCTGAAGGCTGGAGAATGGGACAGAAGTATCCGCATCTGTTTCGACTTGTCTGGGCGCGGCAGAGCCCCAAGACCAGTAACGGCCGCTTTGTGTGATAACAATACACCTTTTGGACGACCAGTACTTCCAGAAGTATAGATCACGTAGGCGATATCAGATGGAGACTGATGAACATGGAGGTTACTAGCATAGTCTGTATCGGCAGCTTTCGCTTGTGCTAAGAGATCTTCGATAGATATTTCAGCAGCTATTCCGGATTGGCCTTGCATTGCTCGGTCGACAAGTACGAATGGCGCCTTGGTGTCCTCAGCGATGAATCGCACCCTACTAGGAGGTGATTCTGGAGAGACCAAAGTGTATGCTGCGCCGGTTTTCAGGACTGCCAAAAGTGAAACAACCATGTTGATTGAGCGCTCCATGAGAATCGGCACGATTGAGCCTCGTCCGCAGACCAGCTGCCGGGCCACATTGTTTGAGAGCTCGTTGATTTCGCGATACGTTACGTAGGATGCTTGTTCGAACTCGACCGCAACTGCATCGGGGCTTCGAGCCACCTGAGCCTCAAAGAGGGTGTGCACTAGGTTGGGCTTAGGACATCCTCTAGTGTCGTAGTGCGATGCACTGTTTTCATACTTCGAGTATAGACCCATTGCGACGATGGTGATTCTGATAAGGCTAATGGTGAACAATGTTGGAATGATGCTGAATGATTAGTTCAGAACTGAAAGCAAGGTGCAGAGCTCAATTAAATATCCAGACCATGGTGTAGTAAATCATAAGCCAGGCTTGCTCGAACACTGATGTTTTTACAATCGTACTAAGGAAACTGAGACCAGTCGTAGAACATACTCTGGAATGAAGCCCTATCATCTCAAGAGTTTGACCCGTACGTACATGTCTGCTGCGGCGATACAGACTCGAGAAGGTAGCTCCGGATCTGACAACGATGACTGCATGGTGAGAATGCGATACGCGGCGGGTGTAACAACTGAGGGCTATGCGTAATCGGGATTGATGCCAATATCGATTTCTCGGTGATGAAAGCCGCCTCTCCGTATCGGAGCATGCTGGCTCTCTATTGCCAAATAGAATTCGCAGGAAGGTGTTGCGTGTTGATGCAATGCAAGTCTCCTGGAATTGGCTCAGACGTAAGCTATTCAGACGCGTGTGTCGGAGTAAGAGCTCAGAAACGAGATTTGGCAGCGCTCGCGTTCCGGTGCTCCTCTAAGTAATGTCAACATGAATACTATTCTGGCCCCAATGCGACCTCAATTGCCCCCAGAATACCCCACTTCGTAGTCATTCTTACCTGCACAAAGGGTCTTGTCTCCCCCGCTTGGTCGACTAGAAACGGGCAGAGTTGGGATACTCCGTGACATGGGTATGCCCTATGCAGAACGCTGACACCGCAAATCTTACTCTGACCTATTCTCGGAGTTCTATACGCAGTGAGAATCGCATTCGAGGTCTGGACTTTGAGAATGCCCCACGCGCTGGCAACTTCAAGCATGCACCATATGCGATAAGCTTGACAAGATGCTGCGCGAAACTCTTGCGTCCCAGGTGTATAAATATTCAGATGGTGGTCTGAGGATGGTTCAACTTGTCTCTGTGCATCACAACCTCATTCCAACACACACTCTCAGACATTAGCAACTCACCCAATCTTCGCTTCCTCATCTTACAATGGCTTCAAAGCAGTACGACGACCCTTACCGACACACCTGCCTAGTTCCTTATGTGGACCCCAACGAAGCCCCCGAGGCAATTGCCAGCAAGTTGAGGGTGCACGACTTCAGAAGGAACATCTTCCTTGTCCTCGCTCACTCACCTGGCCTTTTCCCCAACGTGATGGGCCTCATTGGTGGTTGCTTCCGAGGAGAGACACGGACTATTCCCCTATTGGACTGGGTATGCTACTTGGCCTGTCTGCTTTCCCTCTGCCGACGCTAATTAGATCTTGACTTTATAGCAACTCATTGTTCTTCGCGTCGCTACCAAGGTTGGCGCTAAGTACATGTATGATGTCAACCTACCCGTCTCCGAGCTGTACGAGATGGATCCCGCCAAGATCGAGGCCATTGGCAGCAGCAGTGAGAGCGTAGTGAATGGAGAGGGACCATGGACTGAGCGAGACCGCCTTATCCTACGTATCGTGGATGAGCAGTTAGCGACCTTTACCAACACAAATGAGACGGTTGAGGAGGCTCTCACAGTCCTCAGCAATGCAGAGCTCGTGGAGGTGTTGATCATCATCGGCGCCTATTGTATGCTAGCACGCATTCTGCGCGGATTGAAGGTTGATGATGACCAACCCATCCGCCCAGCCAACCTCATGGATGCACTACGGGCGTCGGTCACACCCGACCAGAAGCGCTGAAGATCTGTTTACAGGTTCCTGTGCAGAATTCTACATGGGAAGTTCAGGAAACTGGTACATGAAAGTTGATGATGCATTTGATTATTATAGAAAGGATTACTAGATAGAATATGAAGACTTGAATATGAGTTTGTTTAGTCTGCATTCTGATAATTTTTCTACTTGCAGAGTCGTTCTTTGTCTATTTTTATAAGCACCCTGAAAACCCCTGACTTTGACCCGAGGATCTGGTAACAGAAGGGATCCTGAGTCCAGGGTACCTAGGTAGGCCCTCGCAGAGTTTTACATGTAACAGTCTATTCATAGCTCTACTTCTTCAACCTTTCTCCCATATATCAATTCAATTGATTATTTTAAGCAGGGTGAATGCTACTTCTGGGTTTCACTCTCCCTTGAGCCCATTCACCTGCCATTGAGCCAATAAGGACAGCTTGACCGCTTGCTCACATGTAGAGCCGCACAAATCCTAGATGCGCTAAAAGGCTGATTGCTTGGACTTCCATTACATTCATCAAGACAATGAGAATATTTTGTCCTTGATACTTTAATAGAATCCCTTGAGATATAAACCACAAACAAACACGTCCCTGTTGCACAGGGTGTTGCTGGTGACAATCATTTTCATTGAATATCTATATAAACATTCTGAGGTCACATACCAAAACAGCATCGTCGAGGGTGAACTCTTGTGCCTAATGCAGTGAATGTAGCTCCCTTTTGTGAGCTTTTGCTACCGAACCTGTCTTTGTCACCACCCCAACCGACTACGAGTCTTAACGCGTGGCCCTGCGGCTCGCACGGCAGCTTTGGCGTAATTAGTAGGGCTGAATCCTGCTTGAACGTCAATTTCTCAAAGCTTGTTTGTATCACGATATGCTCCTACGAACCGTACTCAACCAGACTCAGTAGGCATAAGAACCCGATAGCCCGCATCTGCCTTTTAGAATGGAAAGAAGAAGGAAAACCAAAGGGTTTCAAGGAAACAGTCTTCAATGGCTACCCCTCGATCACTCAGAAAGTCCTCCCAATCTCGTAGCACAGGATTTCGACTCGTCACGTGCCAAATGTGAAGAGCAGATGTCCCGGGGCAGGGACTTTGCTCCGGCACAAAGGGCTTACCGGGAGCCGCACGATCGGCAAAACCATCTAAGGCAAAGTTTACCAAATCCACCGAGACGGGGACAGGCATGTACAGCGACATCCGGACCAGAAAGTACTCCCGACGGGGGTGGCAGTCAGAGAGCCTCGACAAAACCTGGCAGCCGTGTTACTACACAAATCATTTCCAGACCTTCGCGTCGTAGGCACCAGGATTGGCCCCAACAACAGTCTATGATACCACTTTTTGGCGCCCCTCCCCCCCAATATTATGCACCGCCAGCATATCCTACCCCATACCCATTTTGCCCTCCCATCATGTCTCCCCAGTCGCCACATCACGGTGAAAACAGATACACAAACGATCAGCAGCAAGGACAGTCCTTCAGTCCACCAGTGAGTGATTCTATGCAAAATTATGAATAGAG
The DNA here is from genome assembly GCA_002288965.1 of Xylaria sp. MSU_SB201401. Taxonomy (NCBI): domain Eukaryota; kingdom Fungi; phylum Ascomycota; class Sordariomycetes; order Xylariales; family Xylariaceae; genus Xylaria; species Xylaria sp. MSU_SB201401. Next base: position 38,333 of record NPFG01000223.1, on the reverse strand, counting down.
ATATGTGCTAACCTAGCCCAACTTGTAAATAGACCGTTGCTAGCACTCCCACTGAACAGCCAAATAAAAGCCGACCATCCCCTCCAAGTCTGGATCCAGAGCAGCATGCACGTGACAGGCTGAGAGTTCAGGTTGGAGACACTGAAAAGGCAAAGAATTTCGAGGACACTGAGGTTTTCTACCCGCATTCCGATATGGGGGAAAGCCCAAAAATTCAACAAGCATCCACCTCAAAACGGTGACCGGGGACTGCCATGGTACGAAACAGCAATAATCAATCCTCACGAGTACAAGAGAAAGAGCGGAAAGTCATTAGCATAGTAAAGGGAGCTTCCTTTATGTGACGACAATAAAATAATATGCACACTTCCCGCTGCAGCCTTCAACAGTGACTTATTGTAGTGGCTATGGCCAACGCTTCGTATTAATATAGCAGCTAGGGTGATAGGATCCTCCACACTCGACATACCTTGACAAGTGTTGCTTCTTTCCATTCTTTAATAACCTGATTTCTTAGCGGGCTATACTCTGGCGGTAAATCAATTAAGCATTGACTTATACCCTCATCGTTTCCTGGTTACACAATATTCTTCCCTATGCGTACTGGGCTAACATGATAAACTCCGGATTATAAGCTGCTTAGCAAGATGAAGCCGACAGTCCCATCTCACTAACTATAATTAGAGCAGAATACGTACCTAGGCACTTCGCCGGATGCTATTTTACCTGTGCATTGTCGCGGTTGACATTACTGATGTGCTAAAGAGCGGAAGTCACGATGTGCGAGGCAATTAGATACGTAACATAAGCGATGCACTATGATTGAAGACAAGTTAATGCATCCTAACATATGAATGGATGCTCCCTTAACACCGTTCTGAATCCCACAATAATAAAGTTAGTCGTCTTCGTCCATTCTAGCGTCTTCAATACCCCTATGTAACAACGCACGTATGACGACCAAATTTTCGCAAACTCTCCTCCGCCCGCCTGGAATGTTTTCTTCACGTAGTCCGGCATCCGACTGAAGGTGGTGATAACCAAACCGCCGCTACGATATACCCCGTACGATGAAAGCAAAGATTTTCTTCACACACTTTCTAAAGTTTTCCCAACCGAACGGCTCTGGTGCGTCATCTGCATATCTGTCCGGTGATGCTTCGAGCAATGGTGCTTGAGACGGCTCGGTATATTGGATATGCTCAACGAGGACTTTATACGACTGTGCCGAGAGAAAGACTTCAGGGCCGTGTCGATTGTATGGTATTAGTGAAGCTAGGAGAATGGTGTGTTTGTTCTTAGTCTTCACGTAAGATTTCTTCCTTAGTTCGCACGAAGGGTCTTTCAGGACGAGTAGTTTCCCGTTGTCGGGGTGGGTTTTGCTGGGAGCGATGGGAAGATGATCATGTCTGGCTGGCAACTGATGTGGGCCATATTTCGCTTCGAGATCAAGGCCGCCGAAGGAGGTGATCTGTATTGCACCGATCGCGTTAACTCGAGACGATGCACTTGTCGAGTTCTCTGAGAAATACTCACGATGAGGATATCTACTTTGGCTGCGCGAGGAATAGTGGAAAGAATGATCACGGGGTGATTGTAACATCCATCTTCTATGTCAGCATCGATGCAGACGACGTCTTCCTTAGGAGGCAGCCACTTGATGCAGCCGGCGAGCGGCTCTATAATCACGCCTGGCATTTCCGAAGAGGGCTCTGGTCCGCATGCTAATGTCGCGGGTCCTTAGAAATGTTCTCTAGTTGGAGAGCTACTTAACTAACTGGCGGGTGACGGAGGGAACCCATGTGCGAAGGACAGTCAACCTTGGCGCCTATTTCGGTCGGATATCAGGTCATCCTCAAACGCCACACACAGCCCTCAACATCTGCTGCGCAGACCAATGAAGTCTGAGTAGCAGACAACACACAAATAACCATACTAGGCCAGCATTGGGCTGTGCTTAGTACCCCGCATGAAGCAAGCCACTGAAGCAGCTTCCAGGTACACAGTGTGGGGATAAAGTAGAAAAAACCCCTGGATCACACAAGCCCACATGATGCGCTGTTGCAACACATGAAACGTCAGTGATGAATATGTACAGTGATGGTCCGCTCTAATAGGTGACCGAGAGATAACCTCTGAAGGTGAACTACCACGAACCAATATGTATCTCATTATTATAATCAACTCAAGCATATATATCACTCTGTGCATATCTCGGTGCGAATTGTTTTCCCCGAATAATAATGCAGCGAACGCAACATGGACACCGACACGGATACGAAATATCATGTGGATGAGCGGCTCCGAGCCCCAAGTAGGTGTTGTTATATGACTCAAAGATGCTAGAAACGGCGTATAGGGACCGTGAATTCCTGATGTTTCAAAAGTTTCCCGAGTCTGCGTGCATGGCACTATCGACCGCTAGTGCTAATTTGTGAAGAGGCAACCAGCAAGAAAAAATATCTTTCTCATATGCCGATCGATTAATAACTGAAGGCGACCAGACTGAAACGAGCTACCTTACGTCATTTACCCATTTCTTATCGAAAAAGAAGTGAACGAAACCGGACCCGGGGCGCTTTAGACCCCGAGACACTTACCCCGTCATCACTCACCGTTTCGGTCATGTGGTACTCTCTATGGACCAAGATCACGTGGACATCTATAACTTCAGTTCGTACTAGGCGGATAGCGATCATAAATGCAACGATAATTTATTGCTTGGTAAACAAGTTAAGCTATTAACTATAACAGCTTGTGGAAAAGAATATGTGGTGTGCCGAAGAACGCGTGCCTGCTGTAACATTATATATAATCTAACGAACGTAGCTAGCAGGCTATCTGGATCCAAGATGCTTTGTACCAAGGAACAAGCCTATCTAAGCGACGAGCTGGTATTCCAACTTGGCCTGTTCGCAGTTCTGGGGAGCATCGCACTCATGGAAAATAGCAAGCTGGATGTGCCCATCATCCCTAGTGCAGCCATATGGAAAGAGGTCGTCACTGCCTGTAGGGTAGTTAGCAATCCCATGTCTAAACTTATCGAGAAGTAATCCGGAGACCGAATTCCAGCTCACTTACCCCACGGGAATGCAGGAGAGTCACTTTTGGGCTCCCAAATATCTTCGGGGAAGTAGGACCTCGTCTTGGGCTTGAGCACAAAGGTCCCTATGTAAGTGTCCACGTGCTCAATACTAACTCTGTAGGTAGTGCCATCAATATCTGCGTAGTATTAAACTTTCAGTATTCCCTCCCCATCTCATCGGAAAATGAAAATGCCTGTCTCAGGATCGACCACAGCGGAAAAGTACACACCGGAGGTAAGGGAGTACCAGCCGAAATGTCCAGAGTCCTGGAATTTCATATACCACGTGGGTTTAAATTTGTTGGCGTTGTCCGCAGGTACAAGTGCCGGGAAGCCTGTTCCATTGCTAGCAAATCCAACTACTTAGTATCCTTCCAAGCTCGAGCCAGCTACAACAGTGAGGACGACATCTCCGTCAGGAGGATAACCTGGCGAGTTGGCAGCAGCAATAGCCGCAAAGGAAAGAAGGGCAGAAGTAGATGCACGCATGATGAGTGGGGTGTTGGGATGGTTGAATAGAAACTTGAAATTTGTAAAAGGTCTTGACTAGGATACAGACTAATTGATAGAGCACAGAGAAAGGGTTGAGTTCTTCAACATGCGCCACTTGAACCATTTGTATAATGCCTCTTGTTTGATATTGTATTCCTCTCACTTCACTCACAACAAGTAGTTATAATTATTTATATCATCTTGGCTCATCATTTTATGGCACTCCGTATAAAATCTGACGTCCGAACGACCAAAAAACCCGAAAATCCGGGGAATACCCAAATTTAGTCATTCATGCGGTTTAGTGTTCATGTAGCCCAGCTAATGAGGAAGGCTAGGGTGACACTGATATCTAGGTAGCTCTTCATGGATACCAAGTCACGCGTAATGTGTTACCAAGTAACCTTCCACTCCAGCAAGATGAATTGGAAGGATAGCTAAGGGGTGCGCGATGCTTAACGACACAACGGTACATTGCAATGTAAGAATAGTGGGATTGCTGCCTTAATCAAGCGAAGTGGGCATGCTAACCCTTGTGTTGTTCGGATATAACCTTGTCCCTGTGATAATCTCAACCGCCAGCGACAACAACCGCACCTTAAACTCTCGAATCGTTAAGAACAAATAGGCAGTAACTGGACTTCGTGGCGCGTTTGTATTATGATTTAGGATTCTCATGTCAATAGTCCTACAAACTAGTCGTGTGTCTCGGTACGGTGCAGTTTCTACAATCTCATGCGAACTGGATTTGACCAGGTTAGTTCTTATCAGGTAGTTACACGATGCGCCCTGTGCCGTCTATCTTTGTATAATTAGTTTCAGTATATTTATATAGCTATGCGATTGACTCATTTTGATTGGGATACACGGGTACTCTACATATATTGGAGTCTGCCCGTAGCAAGAATCAGACATATTTTGGGAAAATCTCATCGATCAATTCTTGGCTTTAATGAGCGAAACTTATAGCTGCGGTCATTATCAATCGACACTACTTAAGTAAAGTGGCGGGTTTGCGCATGACAATCTCCCTAAACAAACCAAGATTTGCCAAGATGTGAGTCCTTGAATTAGCGCTCAATAAACCCATCCTAATCCTACCCTACCGGTAATGCTTCCAGAGGGAAAACGTCACAAGTCCGTCCTGTAGACCCGTCCCGCAGAATCTGCTGAGTATCTAAAGCATATTAGACTATACGCAAAGTAGAGTAAGCTGCGCTCGTAATTCTTGTGTCGTGGCCTAGGTTATGCCTTCTAGTATCTTGTACGTGATGATAGTGCTATTTCACCCACGTCTTAAGCGGTTGCACACGAAGCTATTTAGTCCCAGTAATATGAGCCATACTGGTAGACCTTCAAGCTTGCAGCATTAACCCGGCTGTATACATTCTTAAATGAGACCCAAGGTAGGTGTGTAATTAAAAGTGATACGAAGAGACTGAATAGGTTTACGAGATATAACGCTCTCGAGATTGGACGCCTTTGCTGCTTGTATGCAATTATCACAAGCCGAAATAGACAATATACGTACCTAGAACCCCCCAGCTACGGATGCTTAGACCTAATCAGAGCTTGGTTTTTTATCCTCCCTTCATCATGGACTCTCGCGGGGACCTCGCAAATGCAGCCTTCAGGGCCTGCGTTACGGCCGGCTCGTATGCTCCTCTGTGGCAGCTTAGAGATTCTCTTGAGCATAGTCTTACTATGTTATTCCATACATGAGCAGTAAGTCTGTGGCCCGTAGGTTCCCATTTCCACAGCGCGCCATTGAGGGCCTCTGGAGCAAAGGTCGATATTTGAGGTTCCTTTTGTGAAAGGGTTACTATACAGCTACATGCAGGTGGCCGCGAAATCACCTAAAGACAACTACCTACAACCGAGCGCCTTCCAAACGCCACTTTTAGCCCCCCCCCCCCCTCCCCTCCTCAATCTTCACTTAAGTGAAAGACCTTCTCATACGAAGAGTAGAACTATTCCTTCCAGGATCCTCTTCTCAAACTACCCCACCAACCATTACCATGAGTCTTTCCGCTTTCTAACTACACTACGATGCCACGCGGCTATGACCTTGCTCAGGCGAGGCAGGTGACAAAAAGCTTGGCAGACTACCTATATTATTTATACCAACTCCTTATTTTGAAGCTATTTAGAAACCAGTATATTAACCTTTTGTGCTCATTACATCTAATAGAAGTTATGGCACTTCATAAATTTACTGATTAATTGTTTTCGGTAGTTGTTTTTGATAGGTAGTGAATAATGTAAGTGGTATGGGTAGTCTGCCAAGTTTTTTGTCACCTGCCTCGTCAGGGTCTCATCCCCCTCTGCGAACATAGTGGTAATGACGACGAAGGTCCTTGCGAACTACCTGATGGTCGACTTGTGTGTGGGCCTCGTGGCTTTATTATTTGCGGACAGTGTTGTGTAGACTACAGCTCCATGGATGTTACACGAAGGTGACACCTGTACGCTGTTTCTTATGTCGGCTTCGGTGAACACCTTCGGCTATATACCTCTGTACACCTTCGTATTTTCAGAATGTTTTATTAGTATTGAACATGAAGGTATTCAGCCCTCGCTTATTTGAGTCACTTGGTACGACCCCGAAGGTTAGTCACCTTCGGGACCGCTGTATATAGACCACTAGCTAGCCAGTCAGGTCAGTCCGTATTGAGTAGACCTCAAGGACCTAGTCAAGACCTTGAAGATTATTATTCAATTGAAGTCATTCTTCCAAGCCCAATTCAGCCCTTGTGATAATGGATGACGTCATCAGCCACGATGCAGTCGATGATGAAGTGCTCAATGAAGAGAACGACGCATCACCTTAAAACTTAGGCCGCGAAGCGGGGACAGCAACAGATGCCAGAGAGGGTCCTCTGTCGTCGTCAAGTGCCTCGCAAGGTCAACTAGACTCCAAATTCGGCCAGGGCGAATACCCAAGGACCAAGACATGTTATCATCCCTGTGACAGGCGAGAACGCCAACATTGAGCCAAAGAAGCAGAGAGGCACCGGCCGCTTCTCCCCTATCAGATTCACTCCGCCATCGTCTATCATCGCGCCCACCGAGCTCTTTCCAGGAAAAAGCTCGTATGGACTACTTAGCAAGTTAGCTCGTTCTGAGACTTTACGAAAGTGGTATTTAACACTGATATGATCTATTTCTTAAGTACTTTCATCGTTTAGATCTTCGATGCGTTCTCTTTTTCACTGGCGGGACTTGCTTTAGTGATGTTAAGCAAATACGAAAGCTGCATGGGCTTTACGAATAGCTCCGGCCTCGCGGAGCAGTCAGATCTTATAGTATTTAATCGCCTAGAAGAGCAGGGCCCCTTCGGCAATCTGAGCATTCAAGGTAACAACCGGGCCGAGCTTCGCGCTGCCATTGCCGCTCTTCACCTTCGACGTTGGTCTGGTGAAGGTTTCATCACTATGGTAATTGCACCGACTCCGAGTACGTAACTCTAGGCTGTGCCGAGTGGGCAGAATCCTGAATTCAGAATGGTTGGCGGACCGCCAGCAAGGCAAAAGTCAAGAACAAAGATACGTAAGAATTAATGTTAGGCGAAGTAGAGAGGTGGCAAGATGCAGGAATGCTGTTTCAATTTTGGAAAGCCCCTCGAGACTGGATTAAGGTAACAGGTGCGGCTGCAAAGAAGGCTGCTGTGGAATGCGAAGTCTCATCTCGGCGAGTTGAGGTGATGGGCCTGCCGGTTGAATCCTTGTGAGGAATGTTAGTCAACTGTGGGTTTATGAGATTTATGTAACTTGGAATAAGGCACACGTAACTGTCTCCGGTATAATTATAATGAGATTAGGTAATAACTTGGACGACCCGAAGCTCCTCAGCCTCCTTTCTTCTCCTTACGATTGCAGTAGTTGCGTGAGCAGGCGGCTGCATGCTCATGGCAATTCATCATCGTACCTAGAAATTGGTGCTTTTACTATTTCCTCTACGTGCTTAAAATTGTTGTACACCTCTACATATTGAGCTTTTGGAGATAGACCAATACTAAGAATCTTCTTCAATATACAATGAACCCCCTATGCCACTATCCTCTCGCACGCTTCGAATCATAAGCCACAACACTTTAGTCATAGCCTTGGCTTCTTTATCCTTCGACGTCGAGCGATCGTCCGCTTTTCCCATCCTTTCACCATGCTTCCTCTCAGCCTTTTCTCTCCTTTCGTCAATTTTTTGCAGTTTGGCATCCATCCTGTGGCCCCGACTATCAGCGAGTGCTCTCTGCTCTTTCCTCTCAAGCTTTGCTAAATTCCTTGTCCTCTTTTCTTCGGCCTTTTCAACATCCTTATGATGCTTATCGGCAACTTTATTTCTGTCTTTGAGCACCTTTTTCTCCGCACTCTTGCGTTCGTGCTCGGAAGCCTTAGTATGTAATTTCCCCCACAGGCTGGTGGTGTCTGTGTTAATTGCTGGCAGAGATTCGAAATCTAAGGGTGCAACCCAAGGCTCCAAGGCTTGCAGCCACCGTTGTGCTGCGCCCATTGATTGCATCTCCTGTGCATTTAGAATTGGTTGTAGCAATCGCATGTCGTCTCTGAGCTTCCCCTGAGAGTCCAATATGGGAAGCTTATTAACCTGGGCCATAGCCTCCAGCTTGGCAACTTCCAACTTAAGGCCTCGCGGAACGAAGGTTTCCTTGTTGACTTTACGCAGATACGCTTCTGTCGCTCCTTTTGAGAGCGCGTATTTTCCTATCTGCGATGCGGTGCTCACCGCGAAACCAACAATTTGAGCTGTTGAGATAGGCACGACCTCGAGGACTTGGCCCACCAGGCCAAGAGCCAAGAGTGGTGGGCTCTGCACAGCGACACGATTTAGACCGTCTAAGATGTTCAAAAACTCCTCGCGCGAAATGTTGAAAGAAACGAGACTTGGGGGATACGCTCTGAGAAAAGGAGAACCTAACGACGCCGTGGTGGCAGGGATGACAACCGGCTTTGCTAATTGTTGCAGAGATGGTGCTGGGATCACTTGCGGTCCTGTGGGTGCATATTGCGAATATGGAGGCGGCGATTCTCCTTGATCCTTTTGATGGGGATTCTCCATATTATGAACAACGTCTTCAGAGAACTGATGGAGATGAGTTATCTTCCTTTCGTTAGATCAGCAAATGGTATATCTATTGGCGTTCAGTATAATTCAATGAATTACTGTGGAAAAGCAAGCTACGAATTCGTGCGTACCCTGTTAGTTATCAACGATTTTTTAGAACCAACAATTCCGAAATGCCGAAGCGATTGCTGACTGACCTCACTCAGCTGACCCCTGTTCACTCCATATTAATTATTACTTCCTATAAAAACAGTCAGTCAGATCAAACTGTATGGCACATTTTTAAGGCTAGCTTCCCCTCCCCGCCGTATGCTGGCCAATGAGATGACCTCCTTAATCCGTTATGACTCCCGCTCCGTGGCGCATGTGGGATGCCTGCCAGATTATCTACTTACTAGGCGGCGTTCCAATCTCTGCATTGTCAGCTCCGAAGCATCTTAATCACAGTCTACTTGGGCAGATAATGAGAACAACCTTTGTTAAAGCATAGCCCTCATCTAGTTACTGGAATGATGGCGCCTATGCGGTGAAGATAGTCTATGTACAATCTCTCGGAAATAGGACAACCGACTCTCCAGCGCCTGTTATTTATCTGCTTCCTTATCCAGGGCCTCTAAGTAGCTGTTCTTTCAATCACCATGGACCAATAATCCGGGACATACCGCCAACCGAACTGCTTGGCCGTCACAGCTGAGAGATTCATAGGATACAGAGATGTGATTGAGTCAAAACACCCTCTCAATGAGTAGACTTTTTAACTTTGAAGTCCTAAACCTGTTGTTTCTGAATACACTGTTCGGGGACCAAATCCTCGGATATGCACTGAGGTACTCAGTGTGTCGAGGTAAGCTTCCTTCTCGCACAAGAACAATTGACTCTACTTGACTAATCTGCATCATTTCCTCAAAAGCCCTATGTACTCCGGTGCTTTCAACCAGGATCAACAATTTGAAGAGCTAACAGGTCAACTTGCCGCTAAGAAAGTTTCGTTTATGTCTGAGCAGGGGAGTAGGGTGGAGTTGTACCTTATGCGTCTGTCAAATGACCCGACCCGCGAGATCTAGCGACAAGGAAACTAGATTCAACAGGATATTGCTAAGTTGTCCCCTAATACGTACAGAAGCATCCATGAATGCCGCTAGATCTCGCCGAATTCGGCCCATCTGCCGATCGCCCCAGGAGGCACGGTCTTCCCCACTCGGACTTCGCTGGGGACCCCTCGTTTTCGGTTTACTTACCTAAACAGCAACATTCAACGTGGTGGTATGTTTTTGTTGTCTGAAGTTGGTAGCGACGGTGGAATCAATGCTATACCCTTGGGACGATTGAGGAATAGTATGAACACGAATACTTGACTCATCGCGGGCGCGTAAGTCAACCGACGACAATTGTTCTAGGCAATAAAACGCCGACCGAAGTAATCCAAAGCCACGTCTACTTTCAAACAGCAATCTTTCCTATCTTTCAGAATTCTGAACTCTACAAACCCTATCGAAAGCTCGGGATTCCGTGTTTCTTAACGCCTTATCAGTTGCGTTCCAATCAGGTTCGAAGAGTCAAATACAACCACAATGTCTCTCATTCAGCTCGAAACAAGCTCTGTGAAGGTCACCGGGGAGCAACTCAAACCAGTCCTAAAGAAAGCCGGGCTTGAGCTTAACGAAACTCTTGTCGAAGAGTATAGTACATTGCTCACTAGCTTTGAGGCCGCCATTTCTTCGTTGCCAGATGACCAACAAGTACAGCCGCGCCCAGACCTGGATAAGTACCCTCGAAAAGATATTCACGTTCCTGACGATAATGAATTTGGTGCTTGGGCGACCAAGGTATGTTGTACTTATGAACTCCTCTACAACTCCTTGGCAGTTTTGAGGTACCGGGTATGCTCACTGTGTGGCTAAACAGGTAACTGCAAAATGCACTGTACCGAAGAGTAATCTACTACAAGGTCGCACGGTGGCTCTCAAAGACAACATAGCGCTCGCTGGCGTGAGGTGTACCAATGGCACAGCAATGGTTGAATGGGTTCCCGAAGTCGATGCAACGGTGGCTACGCGTATCATGGATGCCGGGGCTACAATAACTGGGAAGGCTGGTAAGATGTAACTCCCTTGCCTCCAGGCGAGATTCATGACTGACTGGACTAGCTTGCGAAAATGCTTGCATGGAGGGAATCTCCTGCACATCAGTTACTGGACCAGTCCACAACCCGTACGCAGAGGGCTACAGCGCGGGTGGCTCGAGTAGTGGAAGTGGACGACTTGTGGCGACCGGCTCTGTCGATCTTGCCATTGGATGCGATCAAGGGGGCAGTATTCGTATGCCCGCCTCGGCCTGTGGCATTGTTGGACTGAAGCCAACGTGGGGTCTAGTCCCGTATACCGGCATCTTAAGTTTAGATGCGACACTAGACCACGTCGGCCCAATGACAAAGACTGTTCGAGACTGTGCTCTTCTGCTTGAGGCCATTGCAGGGCCAGATGGTTGGGATGACCGGCAACCGCCCGCTGAACTTGGAGGCTGCCAATTGGAATATGTCAGAGATGTAGATGCTGTGACTGATTTACCAAAGAGCACTATGCTCAGTGGGATGAAAGTCGGTATTCTTTCAGAAGGTTTCCAGGTTCCTGGTCATGACGAAAATGTTGTGACATGTGTTCGCTCAGCAGCTACGAAGCTGGGTGAACTCGGAGCTACTGTTTCCAATGTGTCGGTGCCAATGCATACGAAAGCTGCGGGCGCGTGGATGGTATCTGTACCAGCGTTGAGTCCCAGGGCATCATTACTCGGGGAAAGACACGGACGGAAGGACCTACACTTCCCAGATCGGTGCGAGCTCGTGGGTGACAAGCTTACTCAGGCTCAATTCGATGCACTTGGGCCCGGAGCCTCGTACATGTATCTTGCCTACCTATGGGCACAGGAACGATACGGTCCCAAGCTCCACGCAAGATGTATGAACTTATTGAAGGCGGTTGGTGTGCGTATACCTATAGCATATCCCCATCAACTTATACATGCTTACTTTCAAACAGGATGCTTACGATCTAGTGTTAAATGATGTTGATGTTCTCATAACACCTACGTTATCATGCCCACCTGTCCGAATGCCTAAGGATGGTTATAAGGGAGGGCCACTGAAGCTGATGAGCATGACAACCGGTCTCTTAGCTAACACTAGCCCCTTAAATAGTGAGTGTGATCCATCTTCGAATGGTGCGTGGAACTTGACTAATTATCATATTAGGCACTGGACATCCTGCTCTATCCCTTCCTGTGGGCTTCACTCCCGCTGCTGAAGACCCAAATGTCAAGCTGCCAGTAGGCATGCAGATAATTGGCCATAAGTTCAAGGATGCTGACTGTCTCAGGGTTGCAGCGGCGTGGGAGAAAGTATTTGACTGGAAGACCCTCGTTTTTGATGGGAATAGTTAGACTTGAACAAGACGTTTCTATGAAGTATCTAATTAACATGTCCTGTTATTGTCTCCATGCGGGGTGAACTTGGCAAAGTTTACCTACTATAGATGGTAAAGTGTGAACTTAGAATCATTAGGGACTCATTACCCTTCAACCGTTACTACCAGTGAGTCTACGCCGCTACGCTTTATTATTCTCAGCAGGTGAGACAATATCTGGTCTATAGCCTGATGACGCGAACAGTTCCTGGATTTCGTATACTTGTTGCTTCAATTGCGCTGAGTTCTGGTCCTCGGGAAGCCACTTCTCGATGAAGTCCTTCGCCACTGCAAAAATGGTACCAGCATCTTGTTTGCATGCGCTTTCGAGTAGGCACCTAGTTGTGGCTGGCAGCCGTCCGGTTTCTACAGCTTCAGGGTCGCCCAGCATATTTAGAACGTCTTCTAAGCTCTTTTCGATAGACTGCGTAGAGTTTTCGGCTTGCTCCCGCCGCACATACCAGAGGAACCCGCTCTGGTGAGCCAATCGCGCGAAGGGCACCGAGCGGTCTTTGTATTCGTCCTCGATGTCATAAGTTGCCAAGTCGATCTTTCTTGTCTCGATATCCTCATCTTTTACGAGTGCGGCATATCGGGTAAAATCTCTCACTGGTTTCACAGGATTTCCGTTAGTGAGCTTCGTCTCCGCCAGGAAGGCATGGCAGAGAACGGAATAAGAATCAAAGTCCGCCGGAAGAGCCTCCAATGTCACAGACTCGGTTCCTATAGAAAGGAGGAAGTCCTTAACAGTCCGGTGCATGAATTCCACCTGGCGACTTCTCAAGGGTCCGTCTAGAAGGCTATTAGGCACCACTTCTAGAAGCCCCTTACATCGGCCATCTAAGCGGGCTGTCATGCGTCTCCGTATTTTATTGAATTCGAAACTCGTCCCACCTATCTGGTCTAATTTAAGGGCAAACCAGGGATCTGTAGTCAGCTCGTCTACGAAATAATACGTAGACAGCGGCAGCGGGCGGTCCGCATCCAATGCTATTCTCAAAGTCAATGCTGTTCGTCGTCGATATATTGCGGGAATGTCGTCAATGATGTGACGGAAATATGCATCCAGATCCTTTGGGAACGCCTCTAGTCGGGCATACATATCTGTAAAGGAATCGGCATATGTGGCTCCTTCCAGTAGAGAGCGAACGACTAGCACAACCCATAGAAAAACCCCCTGAGCTCGAGCAACGACCTCGTTAGCGATTGCTGTGTACGCCGAGATATCACTCGTCAATTCTTGGAAATATCTGTTTGACTGTAGACGATCGAAAACATAGCATCGTATATCCCCTTTAGTAAGATCTTCAAGCTTAATGATTGATTTTTCGTTATCCCCGAATGCGTTAACAAACTGCGTCCAAGGCCTACTTGATGTACAGACCTTGATATCAGGAAGGGATGAGAGTTTGTATATCGTCTCAACAAGTTCGAGCGTATCCCCTTTATATTCGTCGAGACCGTCGATCAAAAAGAAGAATCTCGTCGAGAGGCGAGCACTCATCAATTTCTCAAAGGTGCACATCAGCTCTTGTCGGGTCCAACTGCCCACAACTGTATCCATACCATCACATTCATGTCTATCCGAATAGACCAAGTCAATCAACTCGGGGCAGGCTCGCAAAATCTCGAACAGAAGAGAACGCAGCAATCCCTCTTGTGATTTTTGTAGAGCAGTGCCTGAATTCCAGAAGAAGTATTTGGCAATTACGAGTCGCTTCGTTCCAGCCCATGAGCGCAAATGCAGACGCATATTCTGGCTCTGGTAAAGGAATTTGACAAGGGTTGATTTTCCAGAGCCAGCTTTCCCTTGGATCCAGAATAGATTGCCATCATTCCGTAACCAATCAACGAATGCCGAAGACCTAGAGCTTAGCACCCATCCAAATGTCTTTGCGTGAGCCTCATCAATATTATCGTGTCGAGACTGTATAGCGTCGTAGTACAAGCTTCTTAAAAAGGTCGTATGCTTTTGAGCGTTCTTTGTACATTGCTCCAACTCAGACATCCTCGACGACAGATTTCGAAGAAGAAATGATGTTTCCTGAGTAGTCTGATTGAGAAATTGCTTAGATTGAGCCATGAGTTCTTGCATCTTCCCAAAATCGTCCACAAGACGGTCTTTCTGTAAGCGTTTGACATATTGAGCCGCTTCATCCCGTAAAATAGTGAGATTCTCGTTATTCTGAACAAGCATCAAGTGGTTGACTTTCTCAAGCCTCGAAATAGCACGTCTCACGTCTGAGCTTTCGTTACTGCATGGCAATTATTAGCTCTCGAGAAGGGAAAGGACTCTGTCGCATAACGTACAGAAGCATCCAATTAATGCGTACAAGGAGTGATAGTTGAAGCTTGAAAAGGCGCCCGGTGAACGCTTCTATCTCACTCTTACTCCATACTTTTCGCACGGCTAGTAAGAAACTCTCGAACTTCTTACGTTTCCGAGAGAGCGTGAGTGAAAATCGCAGAGGTAATTTGAGCTTCTGTAAGACGGCATGAAGGTCATCAGCGACTTGCTGGCAACTTCGCGCAATCTCTTGTAATTCCTGCCAATGCAGAGGCGACTGCGCAATAGCGGAGCTGAGCTGTGTCAGATTCTTGGTAATGGTCTCGATCGTTAGGTCTTCGACAGTGGCACTTGAATCGTAAATTGCCCGAGTCTCCGTGAAGAGCCTCCACCCGAAATCAATGAATGTCAGCACATTGCTGGCAAATCCAATGGCGGAAAAGGGATCCATCACGCCTCCTACGAAGTGATTCCCCTAAATATCTTGCTCGACTGAGAGAGCGAAAGAGACATGACTTCAGGCTTGGCTCGTGCCACCTTTTTCTACAATGCGGCTGTCAGCCTATCAGGGGCGAAGTGCATGCATGCGTCCTTCTGCCAGAGCCTAAGTAGCACAGGAGCCCCTAGCCCCAGCTCAGCCCCCCCGCACACTCACATGATCCCCTCACGAAAGATGACTATTATAACATGTGAGGCCACATTTCCTCCGCCCGTCAAATGGGAAATGCCTGTACATTGAAGCCCCCGTTGGGTAATAGATCAACCGAAATATTCGCTGCATTGATGCTATTGATATGTCTCTAAGACTAGGTAAATAATAACAGCAGTTTGGACTACACTTCAGCATTACAAATTATCCATCCTTGCGCCGGAAGAGAATGTCACACTAAACAAGGACTCTTATTCTGCCCTGTAAGGATAGTATTATAGGGTACCCCTTTAGTATTATAACAAAAAGTAAGCCTTTTAAATAGTTTGTTCTATTAATGGTTATGTTAACTAACCTAAAAGATCTTATATATAAATATAAGATCTTTAAAAATAAACTCTCTATATAATAATTTCTTTTAAATAATTGTCACGAGTGGGTAGGTAAGTCAGGTCAGGTACAATGTGTGAATAGCTTCATATGTCTCATAAGCCATAAGCAGGTAGGTATCATACAAGGCTGAAGCTTGAGGAAGGGAAGATTCGTCCTGGAAGTGTATACGAGAGAGGTGCAGCTTAAGTAAAGAAAGATATACTCCTATAGCCATAATACGCCAGATGTGACAGTAATCCCTTTTACTATTAACGCTGGTCTAACTTCCTATAAGCCTACTCCACACTTCCGTGAGAGAGTTCTCTATGCCTGTCTCAGGCAAATATAGGCTCAGTAGGTCTATATCGGGAGGCTCTAACGCCGTCCGCGTTAGTTCCCTGATGGATTCGTACCACTGCGTCATCTGCTGCACGTCCGTAAACTTGATCGCGCAGTTCAACGCACCAGAGAGTGTGTGCCATCTGGACTTGAGCTGGAATGTCCCTAGTTGTGATTGAAAAATCAGTTGTTAGCAAGTCAGTCGCCGTGAATGCCCAAATGACATCTTTCCGCACCTTCGTCGCAGAAACATGAGATATATCTCAGACTATCAAGATAAAGCATAATCGGTTGAAATGTCTGCGTATGCTTTATCATGTGCTTCAACTGGGACGATATCATCTGTGTTGGCACATTATGTTGAGATTCATCAAGGCAAATCAGGGCCTCTTCAAATAAGTAAAGGTGATACTAGGGAAAGGATAGTGTCTCTGAATTAGTATGTAGATAGATAGACAACAACTCTAATTAGGTTGGGGTGAAAGCTTAAACTTACAGTTGTCGCTGAGACAACATTTTTGTCAGTGGTTTCGAACTGTAGTTTGTCAGCTTGGAGCAGACTGCCGAGTTCCTTAATCGTATCTCCCCAGCCCACACAGCACATTTCTAGGTACTTTAGTGACTGGTCCAAGTGGCCCTGTTTGATTCTGTTGTTCAAAGCATTGAGAGTTTGCTCGACTAGTTGCTGGCATTGTAAGAACTCTCTTTTCTGATCGCCTGAGAATGCGTCGATTTCGTCAGAATCGTCCAGAGCGATATCAAGGACATCTCGAAGTAATTGAGTCGTTCGACTGTAAATTGGGAGCAATATCGACACAAGCTCAGCATAACTGGCGTCACCTGAGTCCTCTGGTTTAGCACACCACTGACTGATGGCATCCATCCAGAGATGGCGGTGAGGAGGGGCTAGTAGCATTCTCTCAACAGTGAGTAGAAGATCAATCTGAGAACTTGCATAAGATAACAAGAAATTGCGCGATATATCTGGAAGATCTTGGTCAAGAAGCAGTGATGTTTGCGGCGGGTAGATCGGCTCATCTTCTGTGTTTAATCTGGATAGTAGATCTTGAACGGAAACGCGTAAGTCCACCACAAGCCCAGCAAGCGCAGACTGATACCTTGGAAGCCTGGGCTGCCATGATGGTTTAGTTCTATCCAACTCTGTGGCGAGATCAGTGTCGTAAAGGGGGTTGATTACCCCGTCATCAGCGAGGTGATCGAGGACTCTGCGAATTGAGCCAAACAACTGTACCATTGATGGGGCGTTGTAAGAAATAATGTCGGATGAAGCAAAATAAGATGCGCACGAGGGAATTAATATCTGACAAGACTCACCCTAAGAAAGCGCACATTGTCGCCCGCCAGCGCATCCTTAACTTTGAAACTATTCCCAGGCGCTAAGCCAAGTCTCGAAAAACACAAGTGGCGGAATACTGAAATGGGCATGCCTGTTGCTCTGTTCCGGGTGGGACCCGGTTGTTGATGGATGTCTCGATCGAGAGTCCAGCCAAGTTTATCAGCAAGCAATCCATACGCCAAATCTTTCCGGAAAACGCTCTTGAGAGCACTGAATAAATCAAGCTGCCATATCCACTCACTATCATCCCCATGGCGCTCATTTACACTTGGATCTACGCCATGCGCCGCCCGCTGCACTTGCCACTCTGCATCAAACAGTTCCTGGAATCCTGGAATCTGGCACAGTTGAGAGTGGATCGTAAGGGAATCGTGAAGAATTGACCTCTCTTGGATTAATGGATATGGTTGCTTTTGGTATATGTTGCTTGTGTAATGGTGTTTGTTCGTTACATCTTTTAAATTTAGAGGTAGAGCAGCGACCGAGAGTGCAGATATATCGGCTACGCTATAATATGCAGATAGCTTGGACCATCCATGTGTATTAACAGCGGAGCTGTGCAAAGAATAGTCTATTGAGCCGCGTTGTGCTTGGCGATATACCAACGATAATTGCAGGTCTCTTTCAAACTCAAATACTGGGAGAATATCAGAAGAAGAAGCCGGAGTAAAAGTCTTGGTACGTGAGGGTATCAATGCGTTGCTGAGCCTCGCTATGGAGGTTGGGTTCTTCGATGTCGCCGTTGTGAGATTTGACCTAATCGTCTGAGGTCGTATAGTTGGTGTGTTTAAAACATGCTCGAGTTGCATCATGCGTTGCGATAGCTCACGGTTACTATCCAGAAGGGCATTGACATTTTGAGCCAAATCCCCCTGTAGCTCCTCGGCTCGGCTGCTTGAGTCGCTTTTCACCCGGATATTATTAGCCTTTACTATTCGTGTATGTAGAAGACAACTCACCACTGTAGCAATGATAAAACTACCGTTACCGACACTTTGAATCCCTGTAACCGCACTAGCAAAGGCTCGAGCGTGTCTTTTCGACGAGCCCAATACATCCTCGCCCGCAGTGGCAGATTATCCTGTGCCAACGAGAACCACCGGCCACTGCGTTCTTCAGAAGGCGAAACTAAGCCTCGCACAGCACCCTCGAGCTCGGCAAATAGTAGTACTCCACTGGTAAGGATCGCGACGACCTGCTCTACGTTGATAAGCCGGCCGCTTGAACGATTTTGCACGAGTGCCTGCAGACCGATCAACACTGTGCGGGTACTATCTACCTCATCGCGTACGTGTGAGGCGATAGGCGGTGTCCGTTGTGAAGCAGAGGCATACGGGCTTAGCAGTTTTATGATCTCCTGTGCCGCCTTAACGATACCCGCTACTGCGGCTGCCACGCTCAGGGGATCCATATTCTGCGAGGTTGGGTGATTCGAGTTCAATGTCCTGTTCTTGAATTGGGAAAATAAATGCGGAAGAATCGCGACCGGCTTTCCAAGTTGACTTTGAACTCCTACAATCTCAGCGTAGCATGCGGGGCTGTGCTGACCCCAATTCAATCTCTTATTCCGTCTCGCCACTGAGCGTAGGCAATCGACTTACCAGAACGCTTAGCCATGCAAGTAAGGTTGCCTCGGCTTTAATAGCATAGGAAAATTTCTGAGCTGCCGAAACATGGCGTAGTTGAACGTGGCTCGGTGGAATATGCACAGCCCAGATCGAGTTGGTTTCATGATGTCTGTGGCGTTGAGCCTGCTTCACTAGGTAATGAGCTACGCACAAGCTGTGAAGACTTCGTCGACGAGATTCATCGCTCGCTTTGATGTGAGGGGCATCAGAAGGGAAGGGCAGTAACAGTTACGGTCCACAAAGTCGCTAATAGCATGAAAAGCCCTTTAGCAAATTAACTGTAACCTATGCCTCTAGGCGGAACCGACGGATAATCAAGTAAATGTGATGTGCGACTAAATATGTTACCTGCACGTATAATGAATGTCATACGCGCTGAACTCTTGCACACTGTTTCGCATGCGCCCTTGTTATAATAAATGATTTAACACCAGCGTGGCCAGCAGACCGTCAGCCCAAGTACGTAACAACATACATACGCTCCGCAAGTCGTTGAAGATCTCAAATGCCATGGGAACGAAACGATAAGCAAGACACAGACACACACAGACATCGAATGTGGCTTAGATTCCTAAACCACCCTCGCAGCCCAAAGAATCCCATTCAACAAATGAGCCAAGAAGATCTTATCGCGATACGCCTTATCAAAATGCCCCAGAGCAGTATAAAACGTCCTCCCGCCATCGAACTCGCGACACCAGGCAATAGGATGATCACTTCCCATCGTGCCCCCTTTATAACCCCCCTCATCAATCGACAACAACACCGTGACCTTACCGCGCGGATTCATCTGAAAGTTATACCACTCATCAAACCACCCCATCTCGTCAGGGAACCCAGATACAATAACATGCTCTTTCCCCTTATCCCCCGCCTCCTCCCCCTTCTCCCGATCTTTCTGCTCGTACTTTTCCACCCTAACAACACCCCTCTGCGGCTCCGGATGCCCCACAAAATACGCCCCGACTAACTCCCCATACCACGGCTGCGAATACATTCCCGCAGCAGCGCAATGAATACCAACGAAGCCGGCGCCATTATTCACGTACGTCTTTAACCCCTGAAGTTGCTCAGCAGTCAAGAACTCGCCGCTCGTAGATAGAACACGACAACCTTAAACCGCGAGAGGAAAGAGGCGTTGATGAGAGATGCGTCTTCTGAGGCTGTGACGTTGAAGGGATAGTTATGATCTATGGGGGAGGAGGAGGAGGAGGAGGAGCCGGCGCCAAGGTTCTTGAGTGCCTCGATCCCGGCGGGGATGGAGTCGTGTCTGTAGCCGGAGGTTTTGCTGAAGACGAAGACGTCGAATTTCTCTTGGTTGGTCATTGTGTTTGAGGAGGTACTTAGTATCCCTTAGGTACTTGGGAAGGCTTTTGAGTTAGGGTTTGGGTTGAGTTGAGCTGAGTTAAAGTAGAGTTTATCTACGTGCTACTACTAGTGCCACACTAGAATCTTGGTCGTTGCGTCTAGCGATGCACCCCGCATGATCTAAAATAGTAATCTGGGGAAACGATCCGATGTGGAGATAACACCGAGGATTAGTTGCGCAGGGGTACGGCTGGCGTAATTGGGGGAAGCAATAGTAGCCGTAGATTTTAGAACATGGACTACTAGATATAACTTTCTGATATCGGCTTCATCCCATCTACCTGCCCAGCGCATATCACATCACGCAATCCAAAACCAAACCCTCTCTAAGAAATTCCTCGGCTTCGGCTCAGGCCACGTGCCCTCCAGGCGATCGACCTCAGCCTTCCCACTCCAAAGATCCATCTCAGCAAGCGGGACCATCCTCGTCCCCTTAACCAACTTATACCCCAGCACAAGGGCAATAAAAATCGGTACATCGATATACGGCGGCACAAAGGTCTTGGCAGAAAACTTCCCCGGAAAGAATGCGTCAAAGCCATTAAAAAAGGCCACAATCACACAAAAGCACAGCGCAAAATACGCCAGGAAGGGCTGCAGCGGCGCCTTATACGGCAGGGTATCCCGGGAGATCCCGTGGTGCCGCAGGCCGTAGTAGAACCGCAGGTAGGTGATGCATACCGAGGACCATATGATCAGCGTGGAAACCGCAGAGAGGTTCGAGAACCAGAAGAAGACGTTCTCGCCCGACTCGCTCACGGTAAGATACGCGAGCAGCGAGAGCAGCGTCGTAGCACCCACGCACGCGTACGGCACGCCCCAGCGCTCGTACTTAAAAATCGGCGGGGCCTTCCCGTCGAGCGCTGCGCTGTACAGCACGCGCGTCGAGGCATAGAAGAATGAGTTCCCGGCTGACCACGCCGAGGAGAGGACCACGGCGTTAATAACCGAGGGCAGTACGGCGATCCCGCCGTTCTCGATGGCGATGACGAAGGGGCTCGCGGCGGCACCCGGGGCCGAGGTGCGGATGGCGTCGAGCAGGCGCGGGTCCATCGACGACACGCACAGCGTCACGAGGAAGATGGCGAGCACGTAGAACAGGGCGATGCGCCAGAAGACGCGGCGGATAGCTTTCGGGATGTTGCGCCGCGGGTTCTCTGTCTCGCCTGAGGCGATAACGACCATCTCGCTGCCACCGTACGAGAAGGTCGCTTGTATGAACACTTTCCAGAACGCGAGGAAGCGGCCCAGCGCGCCCGGGACGAGGTATTCGTTCATCGGCCCCGGGTCCCGCCAGTACCTAAATCCGATGCGGTCGCCCGAGGGTGTCCCGCCGAGGGTGATGATGAACATGAGCAGGATTAGCCCCACGATGGTCGTCAGCTTGACGGCGCCAAAGGCGAACTCGGCCTCGCCGTAGACGCGCACGGGGAGGCAGTTGACGAGGACCATGGCGAACAGGAAGAGCGTGATGAGGGCGGCCGTGGGCACCGCGTTGGGCCAGTAGTCAACAATAACAACGCTAATGGTCACCTCGATGGGCACGCCAATGGCGATCTGCCACCAGTAGTTCCAGGCGACGGCGAAGCCCAGCGCCTCGTCGACGTAACGCGCCGCGTACACTGGAACAGCACCGGGGAGAGGCATGTACGTCGCCATTTCCCCCAGGCTGTGCACGACGCAGTACACGTTGAGCGCAGTGATGAGGTAGGCCAGGAACGCCGACAACGGGCCCGCGAGGGATATCACCTGGCCGCTGCCGACGAAGAGGCCCGTGCCGATGGCCCCCGACAGCGCCATGAACTGCACATGCCGTGACTTCAGCTTCCTTTCCAGGGTGCCGACGTTGCGCTGCTCCTGCTCTGTCTTGAGTTCGTTGGCCAGTTCATCAGCGTTAAGTGCCGGGTCTGACTTTGATCCATCCTGGTAACTCGCCTTCTCGATATCCGCCATGATTGCGGCCAATAATTACCTTTGTTACCACTTGAGAACGGTCACTTTTTCTTCCATAACTAGTTTCGGTATAGATGGTCGTTGAAGACTGTGCAACGTCCTCGAGCTATTTTCGCAGTGGAAGGACTATGGTAGTTTTTCGTGGCGATGAGAAGCTTACGATCTGTGCCTTTGTCAACGGTGAGAGGAATCGTTGCGTTTTCTTTCGTGTCGGTGAGGGAGTCCTGTTGTTTATCTATATAACGTCCACACCTACACCCTGGCTGCTGATAACCATCCTAACTGCAAGTGCGTGAAGGTCATGCCGATTATCGCGGGGTAGCTTGTGGTCCATAACATTTTTGGGTCAGATGTTACGTATCATTGCGAGGACCTGCCTTACTCGTACAGCTTGCCAAGTTCTGGCCAAGCTAGCAGTCTGGGCAGCGATTGTGATATGAATGGATGGTCCCGCCTGGCTGGGTGAGACAAGATGATCTATGCCGCTCATAGGTAGATGAACTATCGAAGCTCAGAGCTTGGAGGTCACATGTGCGGGGCCTATCTGAATAGATTCAATTGATGATCAAGTACCTAGCCGAGTCATGCTATGTTGATTCCATTGCATTCTGATACATGAAGGAAAGAGTACTCAACCAAAGCCTCCAATCCGAGAGCAGTGCGTCTGCACGAAGCTCAAAGGTTGTGAGGCTATAAAAGAGGTCACATGCTAGGATGCAAGCTTTGATGTTACAAGCAGGTATGATGGAATCGCTCATGACGTACTAGTAAAGCATCGCTTGTTCGACCGCCTCATAAAGTTACCCTCCCAGGCCCCGGAATACAACTGACACTGGGCGGTTCGTGAGAGCTTCGTGTCGTTTGCTGAAATCTCGTCGCAAATGCGAACTCAGCACACTTGAGAATACGCCTGCGCAAAAACATTCGACTGGGCCCTTGTTTTATGGTTCGGTTTTCCGAGTCCCGGTAAGGTGACGTACTTTTGGAGAGTTCGAGCGTTGTATTTGTAGGACGGCCCCGATCATAATGCTTCCTTTTATAGCGATGAATGCTAGGTGGAGTCATCCCCGACCGATCAAAAGCTTGTTGCAAGGTGTCCAAAGTCATCTTCTGCTTTTAGACCGCTCCTCCCTCGAGCGACATTGTCGGTTCCATCACTATGGTACTTCAAGCACTGGGGTATCACCTCACAGAGGAGGGCCGAACATGTCAGCTCCGTCTGCGACTCGTCGTCTCTTAGCGTCTCGTTCCTCATCTTCCTTTTTGGTGCCGTTACTAGTACCGAAGACTTCGCCGTCTTGTTTCGTGGCTATCTTCGCTTTGGTCTTTTGCATAGCCTGTTCTCTTCGAGCTTTCTGTAGTGCAACTAGGTCGACTCTATCTGGGTCTCGGCACTTTCTGAGTTTCTTGTTTAAAGGTTTCATTGTCTCTTTGCTCTCGCCCTGTAGGTCAATTAGCATCGCTGACCTGCACACATGGAAATTAAAAAGGGTAGAATCTTACTGCATCCCAGTACGATGCTCGCCTCTCGGGCGGCTCCTTTTCCAGCATGGTTCTGCAACTTTGTATTATCCCCAAGACTTGGTTTTTGGCACTCTCGCCCTGGCCTGCAAAGGCGTCACGGAGTAGTCGCTGCAGAAGACCTTCGTCCGCCATAGACAACGCACCGAACATTATCTGGCTCGGGGTATAGTGGAAATATGCATCGGTGAGAAGTGGGCTGAATTTGAGAATATCCCGTGTTCTCCCATGGGCCTTGGCAAGACGGTTCTCGTCAAAATCTCCGAGCCTCCTAAGTTCCATAATGGCGCCTTCCAAGGCGCGATAGGGATGTCGCACGTCGAAGGCAAAGCGCAACCCTTGACACAGGACATACTCGGCTGCCAGCACTTCCTCGCCCGTGATGCCCGGGAATTTGTCGGCAAACTTCTGTAAGCGGTAGTAGAAACCCTCGGCCTTGCAGGCAAAGAAGATGCAGGTCATTGTCAAGGCTCTCGGCGGATACGTCATGAGGCTGTTGGTCACGTAGAAGCGGCGGAAGAATATGGCGGCGGTAGCCTGGATCTCGGAGGGGAGCTCGCAGAATTGGGCCGCGCGCAAGAGATCGACGATGTAGAAATTGAGAAGCATGGCCTCTTCGGCGGGCGTGAGAAACTCGGGAAGCGGGTCGACGGGGGGTGAAGAGGCGCGTAGGCGGTTGGATATATGGGAGACAGCAAGCGAGTTGCTCTTTTCGCGGAGTGTCTGCAGATGTGAAGGCGAGAAGGACCACAGCCGATACTGGCTAGACTGCCGGTAGCGAGCATCTTCTGTCGCCATGGCCGCTCGCAATAGTTGGTTGACCACAGAAGGAAGATTTGAGGAAGATATTCGTGAACGTTGACAGGTGGCAAGGTACGGATACCAGCGTGGATTTGCGAGAAGCGATGATCTCAAGTGACCATGTTCGTGTAAGAATGATCGCCTATTGTTGCGTTGCTTCCCGATGGTCGGTATGATCGCTGGAAGGAACAATGAGTGCTTATCGATAAAAGCTCTGGAATTCCACACATGTCACACCGTACATTCTCATTTGGCACTGTCTTGAGCACTGTATCTCGGATCCTCACAGACACTTACACAGTCAGTGACTACCTAGGTAGGTACTCACTTCGAGTTTCCCACCCATCCTTTGAGTTACGTATAAGACTGAGCTTTGACTCAACTTTCAACTCTACCGGAGAGCCTAGAGAAAGTTAAAAGCGCCGAATGCTACATGCTAGAGTGCAATGATTTGCTAGGTCAAGTGTCCAAAACCTTCACTTACACGCTAATTGTGAACAGGACAGGAATGGCTGGCTGTCTTGATGATGAGAGCGAAGGTGATATTGATACAAGAAGCCAGAATACAAATATACTTACCAACCTACATATTCAACATACACCTAATAGTACATACAAGTTACCCAAGTCAACCACTAGTCTCTCTCTCTACTCAAACACAGCCTCATGAGGTTGCATGCCGGCCATCTCAATCATCTTCTGCGCGCCATTCTCCTGGAACTGCAATTGCATAGCCTTATACGTCTTAGCAGCCTCCTCACCCGAGCGCGAAAACATACCCTTCTCATACCTTTGCACCACAGCCGCCAGACCCTCCCCATCCGCCTTCCCCATCTCAACACACTCAGTAATCCCACGCGCCAGCTCAAACGCATCCATCAGCGCGACATTGACGCCAACGCCAGCGAACGGGGTCATAAGGTGCGCCGCGTCGCCGACAAGCGTAACACCAGGCCGCGATTCCCATGTAAACCCCACCGGCAACATCCACAGATGGCGCAGCACAGGTTCCTGCGTGATAGCGCGGATAACTTCCTTCGGCTCGTCGTACCAGTCCCCAAAGTGTCGCTCGATATATTTCTCCCTCACCCGCGCATCGTTCCAATCCACCTCTGCGCCATCATCTTCTTCACCAAGTAGAGCCTTAGCGCTCGGCGCAGTCGTAGAGTCGGTCTTCACACAAGCCATGATCCTAGCGCTCGCTCCGTCGCCATATCCGCTCCGCTGAAAGAGTAAAGCGCAGTCCTTGTCCCAGAGGAAGCAGTTCCCCATCCCCACGAAGGCAGAGACTTTAGAATTAACCACATCGACGTTATGAAGCCAGACATCGAGCGCGGTGGCGCCCGAGTAGATAGGCTGCTGGTCTGAGAGGAGCGCGCGAGTGCGCGACCAGGCGCCGTCTGCGCCGATAACGAGGTCGAAAGGCGTAGGCCGTGTGCCGTCGTCTAGCTCGATGCGCCATTTCTTAGAGTCTGGAACGGGGACGATGGAGGTCACTTTCTTGCCCCAGTGGATGACGTCCGATGGGAGACCAGTGATCAACATGTCCTTGAGGGCCGGACGGTCGATCTCCGGCCTCCCCTTGATGAATTTGGTTCCATCTTCTCCGCCCTCCTGACCCGTGGTGTTGTCCTGAGGCTCCTCTTTTGCCTCGCCGTCATCTTCAAATAAGACGGTGCCGTCCTTTGCGATAACTGTAATCATGCTGTAAGCATCGAGCATGAGATAGTAAGTGGACGAAAGAGTAGATTGAGTCGAGCGGACATCACCAAGCAACTTACTTTTTATAGCTTCGCCTCCTAGCCTCATTCGAGCGCGGAACTCGTCCAGAAGGCCCGCGGCATTGAGAGCCTGTTGGCCGGAGTACTCGTGGATGTCGAGAGTGCCGCCTTGGCTGCGGGCAACAGCGCTGCTATCGCGCTCGTAGATCGTGCACGGGATGTTGTTGTGATGTAGAATACTTGCGACCATGAGGCCGCCTGGGCCGGCGCCGATGATGGCTATTCTGGGCGTAGCTGTCGCCATATTCAATCGTTCAGTATGGTCTAACTCCAATATTGGACAACAGCCTTTGCTTGGGTTGGATGATACTGCGTAATGAGATGTCGAGTTGAACATCAGATGTAAGCACCGGAGGTGTTATATATCCTGAGATCACTCGGACTACGCGCGAAACATCGAGTCCGAGCACCGCATGGCCGGTTTCCCATAGGCCGGAAGGTAGGTAGGATCTCGGTCGCGAGAGTCGGGTTGTGGTTTCATGACGTCCGCAGACCGGACTATTACTAGTAGGTTTGTGTCTTTGCCTTATGCAAAGAAGCTTTTTATAACTATCCTCACTAAATTTGTAATGCATGCAATAAGGCATCTCACACGTTTCATTTTCCTGCATGCTTTTCCCAAGAGAAGTAATATCAAACCCTACCTGTTGGCAATATGCCGACTTCGTGAGTGTAGATCTCCGAGTTACCTCGAGAGACAACCGCGGGCGTCGGGTCCGCACGGCCCAGACTCGGGCCTGAGTCCGATTTTCCGGCCACGAACGAACAGCCTCGGCCACGACCACGAAATGCTCGAGCCACCTACTTTCGAGACCAATAACTAAACGTATATAGAACATACTTTCTCTCAAAATAATACATGAGCTCTGCTTTTTCTTAGGTCATGGATATACGCCCTCATGGTTCGATAATGCGACGTCGAACTCTTTGAAAGATCCCAGTCAAGTGTAGGTCGCCTTGAACTCCACTTTCAAGCAACTACATAATCCTTTTCCTGCATGTCTCCTCCGTCAGATTCAGGGGGAAAAAAAAGGCTCTTTCACCTGCTAGATGTTACACCGTAGGCATTAATCCTACGGCTGCAACGAGTCAGTCACAGCAACAGCTACCGCCACTAGTTATTGAAAATAGTCGGCAGTCATCGGCACTATTCGACCTCCATATAGGCTCTCAATCAGGTATCGGCAGAGTCTGCTAAGTACAACAGCTGTTCCGTACTGTGTGTGTACAAGTAAATGTTGGGTAGTATTAGAGGAAGCGACTAGCACCTGCATGCCGTACCAAATAGGTAATTGAGCGGCATAGAAGTGACAAATCCCAATACTGCCACTCCTATGAATTCCTACGTCCTTGATTTGTCTGTTTTGTTTGCCGATTGGTTGATCAGTTATGGTACCTTGTGCCGTCTAGCAATGATTTAAGTCCAATGATGCCTCTGCATCTTTTGTGTTCGCATCTTTCCTAAGCAGTACGAATATTCACATAGGGGTCAGAACACTAGTTATGGCTGCATACTCGGATACACTTGCTAGTGCGCTTCCTCGCAACGGACTAGGAAAAG
The DNA here is from genome assembly GCA_002288965.1 of Xylaria sp. MSU_SB201401. Classification (NCBI taxonomy): domain Eukaryota; kingdom Fungi; phylum Ascomycota; class Sordariomycetes; order Xylariales; family Xylariaceae; genus Xylaria; species Xylaria sp. MSU_SB201401. The sequence goes on along the minus strand of NPFG01000223.1, from coordinate 10,602 downwards.
CCGACCTTGTTGTCGAGACGATATTTCTCGCTCTAAACTTTGTTTGCACCAGCTTTAGGCTCTGGGGGCGTCGACTGCAGAATACGCCGCTTCAAGCTAATGATTATCTAATTCTTGCGGCCTTGGTGTGTTGCTCAGCCAGTTCTTCTCGAGACTCCCAGGCACGCATCCACAAGCTAACGCAATGCATCATAGTATCTCGTAACCGCCCAATATGCCGTTACAGTCGTTCTGGTAGTGAAATGTGGTTTAGGACTGCATGTTGATAAAGTAGAAAGCGTTGGCGGCCCTGGGCGACTCGTCCTTTTTCGCAAGGTTCGTGATCAAGCTCTCATTCCTTTTGGCTCTAACAATCATAACAGCTCACATACGTGGTCGACCTATTGTGGATTACCGTCGTAACCCTAATTAAGGCGTCTGTACTGCACTTTTATTCTGTCATCTTCAGCACAAAGCGGTTTCGGTATATCGTATATGGAACAATGGCTATTACGGTCGCTTTCTGGGTTTCGGCAGTCTTCGGCAATGTTTTCTTGTGTCAACCAACCCAAAAGATATGGCTTTTGTACGGACCTGGATATTGTGGCGACTCAACTACTTTCCACACAGCGCTGGCATCGATAGACCTCATCATCAGTATCATCATAATCGGGCTCCCTATGCCCATTCTATGGAACTTGCAGTTAGCAACAGCAAAGAAGGTTTATCTCACGTTTATATTTGGCTTGGGGTTTATGTGCGTTTTACATCCTTATTCCGCTGATCTTCATGTCTTACTGATGCATTCTAATCACTGGGCTTTCTAGAATCGTTATCATCAGCTCCGTACGCGTCGGGCTTCTTTCTAAGCTTGATCAGGACAACATTACGTACACATCGGCAAGAATCTCTGTACTATCATCACTCGTCCCACTCCTAGGCATTCTTAATGCGAATCTACCTATCTCAGGTCCAGCACTTCAGAAGGTCCTCATAGACTCCTTACCGTTGACTCGAAGCAAATCTTTGAGCAGTACAGTCAATACCAACAGCTTTCACAAGTTGAGAAGGGAAGAGTACGATGCCACAGACAGCGAGAGTTAGTCCAAGCTGCGTCATGACCGCCCGTGAGAGGAATTCACTATCCCGTGTATCTCGTCGCTGGGGTTGCTGACGAATTAGAATAGTATCTCGTGATGCTCGTGACAACAGTGACATCGGCGAAACGTACTTTGGCTGTGATTGGGAAGTCAATACACGACCTGTCTTATAATAGCATCACTCAGATCCATTTTATCCTGGCAATACTTTCACATAGCCAACCGTAATGTGACGCATCAAGCGGCAATTCTAGCAGTGACGATTAAGGTGTGCTGCAGAGTGATCAGGAAGGAACTTGGAACACAACTTGGCCAGGATCAGACATTAACACAAGGGATCGTGTTGTTCCCCGTGTATTACGCAGCGTCCTTCAGGATTTCGATCAAAACTGGGCCTAGATGAGGATATTAAAGATATTAAAGGAGATAGAGTCAAACTCATCTAAAATTTAATCCAGTTTCACAGTGTTTCTGTTTACTATTATTCACCTAGCGCTGTCGAGGTAATACGGCTTGAGAAAATGTGAGGCGTGAGTGAGGCGTGGGAATGAGATGAAAGTCTAGCTAAGTAGCGTTAGCCTACCCGCCGAATAAATGAGCTATAATTAAGAGCTATTGATACTACGTCGAGGCCGTGTGCTGACGAGGAGCCTGAGAAATGATAGGTATGCTAAGTATGTTGTGTTCCTGGGGGCCACTTAAACAAGGGAGATGGTCCTCAATGGGGGCGGCTGTTTTCGTATCTTTTTAAAGCAGCTCATGAGATAAAATAAACCGGCCACGACCTTAGTGCAGCATCTAATCAGTGTGTGAGTTAAGCTACAGAGCACCCGCGAGTGCTCATTCTGCAATTTGCTCACCCGCCTATACCTGAAAGAGAGAGACAGGAGATGATGAGGCGGCAGCAGCAACAGCTCCGGACAATGTCCGTTGATACAATTCTCACTATTCGATTCCAATGCCTCGAAATACGTACCTAAGTAGGCGACTAGATAAAAGAGCAAGTGATATTGGGGTCTGTGGGGTGCCTAGTTTTGAAACAGCGCAACAGCCCCAATCATGTAGCAATCCAGCCCCTGCACCCCCATACCCTTGCATCATTCCGGCCACCAAGGGCCAGTCGCTGGGCCGGCAACTACTTCCCGATTATCGTTTTCAGGTACCACGCAGACTTCATTTATAGGAAAATATACTTCATAAGGCCTCTCAACCTCCGTTCTGGCCATGCCTCCAACCTATTAGGGTGTATTAGAGCGTCGTAGTCGCCTTTGCGATGAGGTTTCATAGGCGTCCTTGAAACAAGATTAGATATCAGCCACCGTTAAGGCAGATTTATGAGATCAACTCTAAATTCTATGCTCATTTGAAGCAAGTCCCTAACCCCCCCGTGTAGTACATTTACGCGTCTTTCCTCTAATATCTGAATACTGTCCATCGTTCAGAATCGGGCACTTTGTTGAAAGTTTTTTAGCATCACAAAAATCCAACAGTAACTGCCCAACAGCAAGCTCCCTTCATGCCTGTCAGATATAAAACCTACGGGGAAATATGGTCCGATACATGGCTGTGGGAGATATTATCGATCCTCCTAAGCGGTGTATGCTTTGCCTTGACCCTCGTCTTACTCAAGATCTACGACCAACGGGCGCCTCCACAGTTCATTTACGGTATCACCTTGAACGCTCTCATTTCGATCCTAACGACTTTCTCGAAATCGGCACTTCTTGTTGTTGTAGCTGGAGCTATAAGCCAGCTCAAGTGGCGATGGTTCCAAAACACAAATGGGAAGAGTGTCCTGGACACGCAGCTCTTTGACGACGCTAGCCGTGGCCCTTGGGGCTCCGCCGTACTGCTGGCTACCCCTCATACTTGGTCTTTGGTCTCTATGGGAGCCCTGGTCTCCATTTTCGCTCTGGCCTTAGATCCATTTGCGCAGCAACTTCTAAGTTACCCAACGCGGCAGGTAATTGCCACGGACGCTGCCGCTCAAGCTTCGAACATACTTCAAGCCGCATCTTTTGTTGTAGACAATACGTCCCGCTCTAGATCAGATATGGCGAATCGCGTTATAGCCTCATTATGGGATCCCGAAACTGAGGCAGAAGGTTTCGCGGCAGTCAAGTGCCCAACCGGGAACTGTGTTTGGGACGATTTCGAAAGCTTGGCAATGTGTACTCCTTGTCAGAATAGGACAAGTGACATTGGATTATCTGATTTTTCTCTATCTTGGGACGCCTCCCTCGGAAGGAAGGCACTCGAATCTATCGCCGAAGGTACTGAACCCCGTCACTTTGTAAATTGGAGGGCGTTTTCGGTGCATTTCCCTTCTGGTTTCCCGTGTGATGTCGACGGTTCGAACTTGTATATGACGGGAACCGTTTCCCTCAGCCTTTCAAAGTCTTATAGCTACCCCTCGAGTCTGGAATACCCAAGTCACCTATTTGGAGCATCCATTCCTTACCAAGTCTATGTGGAAAATACCGGTCTCAACGTGTCTACGGATAGTGTCCCCCTATTAAGGTTTTGCTACATCCAAATTCACAGAATGGGCAGCAATGTCACCGAGAAACTCTCGATAAAAGATGCGACTACATGTCAACTGATTCCCTGTGTCAAAAGATATTCATATTCTATCTCCAACGGCGTCCCGATATTGAAGGTAACCGGCGAACGCTATGGGTCGTGGTCTTTCAACGCATCATCAGTTCAAAATTTGGTTGGTGGAATCTCTTATTCGCCGATTTTCCCTTCCTGGACCGACCTACACGGAGGAAATAGACAAATGTCGAATCTCGGCAATGAAACGTCTTCTCCCAAAACATTTCAGATCGACAAGTTCGACATAGATCAGTTTCGGGATATTAGCAGCCTATTTCAGGGTGATATCCTAGAGGTTGATAAATTCGCCGACGTTGAAAGAAATATCGTGTTGAATAATACCGGTATTCAATTCAAACAGGAGTTCTTTCGCGGCTCGGATTCATCTCTAGCCGCTGGAAGTAGTCAATTGCAACAAATCGCAGATAATGGAGGCCTGCCATGGTTCATAGATAGGGCAGCAGCTCGACTCAGTAAATACATGCGTGAAAAAGACGGAATCCCCGTCCCTGGGCGATCCTACACAACAATTACTATCGTCGAGGTCCGGTGGCCATGGGTCTCGTTGCTAGCAGTGGTCTGGTTATGCGCTGCGGCGTTCCTGACGTTGACTATGTGGATCTGCCGTGATACCTATTGGGTGCTATGGAAGACATCGAGCTTGCCTTGGATCTATCACGGTCTCGAACCCCATAATATCGAAGCTATCAAAGCGACAGCGAACGGAATTGACAATGTTAGTGGCATGGAAAAATTCGCGAAGACCCTCCGTGCAACGCTACGCAGAGACCCGATTGATGGACAGCTGAAGCTGACTATGACACATTAAAACACGAGATCATTAGCGATGAGATTGCAAAGGCTATGCACAAGAGTGTATTGAGAGACCGTGCTTTCCGAGTATCACAGGTATCGACTATCGCGAAACTTAACAACGAAAGGTTTATCAATACGTTTTCAGCAGAACACTTCACAACCAAGTTCAAGCTTAAGAATCGAAGAGGTTAACAAGTAGCTTAAAGGGATATATGCATTCAACAATGATGCTCTAGACCAATCGGACGTCAATTTGGTCACAATCGAATCGATTTCTTTTCCACTCCTGGCGCCCAGATAGCATTGTTCTTCAGCTGAAGTATCAGCTTCTCAGTCTCCAGGGTCTGCTCAATCGTGGACAGGGCATCATCTTCACGCTTGGCATAAGCATCGTACAATCTCTGCACATTGACACCCGCCGCAATCGCCTGATCAATATAGTCAGCATCCTGCCCACTGAAGTCGACATCTTCAATTTTCCCATCGCGCTTCTTGAGATGGATTCTCTGGTTAGGGGGAGGGCTCTGGAAGACAGCACCAGCGTCGGCGTCAGCGGTGTACATGACTTCCCCCTCTGTACCGGTAATGACCCAGCAGAAGTCTTTCGTGTCAGCCGCGGTGGCGGTGGTCCGGATAGAGAAGGTGGCGGCCGCACCGGTCTTCAAGACTCCCTGGAGGAGCATCTGCTCGGGAGCAGTGACCTTGAATTCAGGGTTGACGATATTACCTTGGCTGTCCACGGTCTGAGTGCTCTTGGCCTGCCTCTTGAAGACGGACTGGATGGTTTCAAAGCCTCCGACGACATTGATGAACGCGTCGAATGCTGTTGGGAGTTAGGTGCAAGTTAGCGCTAGTCGTTGAGGGGCAGAATGAACGAGGACTGGACTTACCATGCCCGAGTATGATGTTGACGCGACTGATGGGGTCGTCCACATTGAGGAAGCCCTTTACTTTATCGGGCCACTGTGGCGGCGTGCCCCAGGTGTTGACCCCGGAGAAGGACGTATAGACTATGTCTCCTATGGCCTTGCTGTCGACAATCTCCTTGAGCTTGCGGATGGCAGGATCGGCTCGGGCCTGCGCCGCAACGACGTTCCTCGCACCCTTGGATTTGGCCAACGCCATCAGCTCCTCTGTATGCTCAATCTTGGTGGAGAAGGGGAATTCGACGATGACGCCTTTGCCCTGCTCAAGGGCGGGCTTGGTCAAATCGTAGTGGTGGTAAATATTGACGACTACAGAGATAAGCTCGACAGTAGGGTCGCGGGCGATATCTTCGGGTGAGCCGTACGCTTTGACAGTGGAAGGAAGGCCGTTGGACTTGATAGACTTCTCGGCCGAGGCGACAGTTGAGTTGCAGACAGCGACGAGCTCGAAATGGGGAGAGTTTCTGATGGCGCTGAGATGTTGCTGTCCCCATTCACCCGGCTTGTAGGATCCGCTCCGAGTGGCTGGTAACCCAATGAGACCGACGCGGATAGGAGCCATTGTAAGTTGGAATTCGGAAATTTGAAAAGGCTTGGAGGAAGGATTATCTTACTACTGTATTCGTGAGGAGAATTGTCTCATAGAGAATTCATGATGATAGTGAACTGGTATTGTTTATACCTCTCTAGATATATGTGTTTTCTACTTGGATCTAATCTAATGCCATTTTCTTACAAATACAACTCCGAGAAATTCGAGCCTTCGTGTAGACCGAAGACCAATGAAGTCAATGCAGATTCGGACTTCTCAGAGGATTTTGCCGCTTGTTAGAGGAAGGCTCATACCTAGAGTGGCGGCCCACTTCAACTCCGAACCTTGAGGGTTGAGATCAGACCCCCCCACCTGAATCCCGACGATCGAGACATCTCTGTACCACGCAGACCCAGCCTCAAGGATAACTGCAGTTCAAATCAGAGCACGAAGTCATGCCGCTCTCGAAGAAAAAGTCTTGCGCTCGTTGCAGAGCGTCCAAGTTGCGCTGCAACCTGGGCACGCCCTGCTCACAGTGCGCCAAGAAGCGGCTCCGGTGCATCTACGATGGAAGAGACGCTGACCGAGTGCTGCCGTATTCCCACCACAGACAGCCCTCGACATCCACACCAACATCACCGTTGCCAAGCTCAACTCAGCCTGTGGTTATCAATGATGTCGAGATCCCTCTGTCCCGCGATGGAGTCGATGGCTCCTTGATGGAATTCAGCGGTAGCTCGCCATTTGCATGGGAAGACTTGGGTCGCACTCCGTACATGTCCCTAGCGACGCCTAAGTCCTTTGGCGTCGAGGCCCCTGGTGCTTTTCCTGAATTAGACTCCTTCAACCTCCTCGAGGCAGATGCAGAGCAGCCCGCTCGGGAGAACACCATGACCATCCATCCCACCTCCAGCTGCTCGGGCCCCTCCGCCTGTCCGTCCAAAGACTTTCGCGTCGTACCGCTGCAGGAGAAGGAGGCAGATATGGGGACTCTCCGGCGTCGCGGCCGTCTTCGAGGATGTGTCCTTACGTCCGTGGCCCTCGGCCAGCTCAAGGCTTTCCCCAAGATGATGCTGGAGGGCGACAGCCTCCCGCCCTTTATCCAGCCGCCCTGCCGTGTGGACGATGAGCTCGCGCTGGAGTGCAGGATGACCGGTCGACACAAGTGCTTGCCGGAGATTCTGGCTATATCCGCCAGTCTCGTGGACATGTTCTGCTCTCGGACGCCGGCGAATGAGGAGTTTGTGTGGAAGATGATTTACACCGAAGCCGCGAGGCTACGTGGACATGTGTGTGTTTGTTGGCTGGCGGCCCTTGAATTTAAGCAGCTTGTCTTTCATTTCTACTAACATATCGCAAGTTTCACAAATTCGATCGCGACCAGCGGCTTGCTGCCATGCAAGCGATTACCGTATACGTGCTCCTACAGGCCGATGACTTGAAATCGGTCGAGAAGAATGACGTCGCAACATTACTGATGACCAGCATGGTAGGTAAACAGAGTGCATTGAATTTGAAGACGATTTGGGATGCATTGATGGTTAAAATTGTTTTTCTAATGCTGCGTCCAGGAATTCATCTTGATCATGTCAAATGACTACAAGTGGCATAGGAACACATCCTGGATACGACCGACTCGGCAGCAATGGGTCTTCCAAGAGAGCCTGAGAAGGTACGGTGTTCTTCTCATGACTGCGATATTTCCCCGGGTCCATCTACTGATAACTCAACATCAGAATCCTCACTATTTTCTGCATCATAGATCTGCTTCTGGAGGGCATGAAGACTCCGGATGGATACCGTTGCGACAACAACGGTGACGCATTTAGGGTGAATGTGCTTCCCTGCCAACGAGATATCTGGGAGGCTCGTAGTATTAGAGCCTGGATACTTCACTATGATCATTACCTTGCCACAAGGGATTCTGCTGAGACGCTGACGGGCGGACATTTAATCGAGAGCCAGCTCTCCAACACAAGTCCCGCAGCTGCATACAACGCGCCCAAGCCAGACGTGATGCGGTGGTGCGAGGGTCTTGATATGTTGGGGACGTTAATGTGGATGATTGTTCCTTTGTATCAGTATCGTGTGCAGCAAACCACAGGGGAAATGGTTTTATAATTAACGCTGAAGAAATCATGACCTGATATCAATCACTCACATTTACTCACTTCATTTCTACACCAGAGAGTCTACTACGGAGGTACTGGCTATCATTAAGATCCCAGTCTTTTGAATTTTCACCATCTACCTACATACGTACTCAATCATGCGGTATGTGCTACGAAAGGTTATTTGAAGGTCACTGCCTTGTGGGGAGAGTGTGGTATGGGGGAATCCATGTTCGGCTGTTAGAACTTCCAGTCCTCGAGGCTTCCATACCAACGCTTCAACATTTGTACGCACATACATACACCTTCCTACTTTTGGGGGTTAATTGTTGAATGATGTTGCGCTGTACTTTATCCGTCCACTCTCTAGCTCCTCTTAGCATAAAATTCTTTAAAATATATAGACTATAAGATGGACCTTTGTCCCGCAACTAGCTAACCTAATATCCTCCGATATGGCATGGACCAAGAATATTGTATACATAAGGTTAAGCTAGAGACTTAGGATGAACTGAGAATTTCTTTCCTCGTACAATAATAATGATACAAATACGAAGTATAGCTGGGCAGCACTGTGACAACCCTCATGCAAGCTTTAAGGCCCTACCAAAATGCTCTCGTCCGCTTACGACAGAACTGAGTGTTCAATGAGGCAACAGCGGTTGAATTGGTAACTGCAAAGTACGCGTATGTTGTAGCCTCATCGAGGGGCGCCGTCCGCTTGGGAAATGGAGATGAAATACCCATGAAGAAAGCAGAAATGGGTTTCCAGTGCATTGATTCAACTCCGTAGTTGCTGGTCCTGCCGCTCTCGCTTCCATGTCCGGTATCCTACTTCAAATAATACCGTTGCTTTTAAGCGGGCCCTCTGACACTCCGCCAAGCTGCATAAGAAAAGCTTAAGCTGGTATCAGCACCATGATGATACATTTATCCGAATGTGACGCCAAAGGGCATGGGACCAGTGCTAAAGTATTGTTTGAGGCTCACAAATTTGCATCAAAAGCTCTATGGTAAGCGCTGCTCTAATCAACGTGATGCTACCAACCATGATCAGTAATATTACAATACTTCACAGTAAGTAACGTACCAATGCTTGCAGCACCATGATTTCAGTCTTTGATTATTTCAACGTAGCTACTAAATCTGATGTTGTTAACTAGAATACTATAACCTCCTAATAATCAAGCTGATGACGATAGAGGTATTTAATCGTATCCTTTGTGTTTTCTGGTAATAATTATAATATGACATAATAATCAACAGCACCGTGTCACATATTCAAGTACACCGCCCTTAGCCCCCAAATAATGCGTAAAGATCCTTATACTCTAAGGCTATTGAAATTAAATGTCTTACAGGCATCTAAACTAGTAAAATCCGGTGGATGGGTACTTACGCCCCATATACATCTGCTATATATTTTAAAGGTCACTCCTCACACTACTGTGCTTAGACTGATTCCTTATAGTAATATACTACCGTTTACCTCCTATATACTTATAATCTTAATAGGTTATAAGCCTAGAAACTTATAACCATATTCTTAGAATCTTATTAGATTACCTACCTATTTATATTCTTTATAACCAGTATTATTGCCTTTTTATCTTTTTATAAAGGCTATTACTATTTCTATTAACCTAGCACAATAAGATCACTTAAAAACGCTAAAGGACGCTTTAGCAAAGTACTTAATATACTTTAACATAATAGCTATTATTAGTAAATATATCTAATAAATAACCACTATTATCTTTATATCTAATATACTAATATACTAACTATTTAATACTTTATAAAAAATTAGATCTAAATTAGATATGCTTTTTAAATGCTTTAAAATAACTAACTAACGATTTAATTACTATTACTTAAATATCTATATTTTTTATATTACTTGTAAGATATTTTATTTATTTAACTTTTAAATTATCTAATTTTCCTAAAATAATAATAATATATTACTTTAATAATAAAAAAAATAATAAAAAATAATAATAAAACTATTTAGATTTAATTTAAAAAGTTATTTAAGCTTTTAGCTAAAATTATTTATAAAGATTTAAAAAACCACTTTAAAATATAACCTAAAAATTTAACTACTAATACTACTATTATTATTAATTTCTTAATAAAGATAATTTCCTTTACCTTATTTATAAACTTAAAAATTACTAAAAACTTTACTTATTTAAAAAAAACCTTTAAACTTAGAATATATACTAACCCTTTTAAATTATCTTTTAGAATTTTTATTACCTTTTTTTTTACTTTATAAAGTTTTCCCTATTTTTACTCTTAAAAATATTAATAAAATTAGCCTTTTTAGACTAAAAATTATTATTAGGTTATTAATCCTAATTTATATATTTAACACCTTTTTAAAACTAAAAATAATTAAAATATCTTTTAATCTAAAGTTATTATATTTAGGATTATATTTTATACTAAGTTTTATACTATTAAACTTTATTTTAAAAAAGTTTATCTTTAATAAAAGTTTTTACTATTTAAAAAATATTAGTTAAAATAAATAA
>NPFG01000222.1:0-62172 GCA_002288965.1 Xylaria sp. MSU_SB201401 | reverse complement strand
GCCCCTTCCTTTATGTACCGACCCCTTAAGTCGTAAGGCCTGAAGGCAATTCGTATCGCTTAGACTACCCGTCAGGTAGTCTGATTGTTATAGTCTAGAGTCGAATAAATGATCCGTATATGCGTCCTGTTTGAAAATAACCGCTAAGTGCGTAGAAAATATCCTTCAACTCAAAAGTCGGTGTCGGCTCCGGCTTATCCAAGCTGCTTACTGGTAGGAGTAGAGGCGTAAGCTTAATAGTCATTGTTGAAGAAAAAAGCCGCGGGCCGGCAGATTGACTCGTAGGATCTCTTCGGTAAGAATATCTTCGTTCGTAGGCCAAGTCGAATATAGCTGGTTCGATTGGGTCGTGGCGGCAGCGATAGAGAGATGACACGCTGAGGCAGTTTATCGTCATGCCCGGGACGAGGACAGATAGATAGTCAAGAAAGAAAGAAAGATAGACAGATAAACAGATCAATGTTTCATTTATTAAAATACGGACTACCGCCCACTCACTCAACTCACTCTTCACTCACCCCCTTAACACTCCCTTCCTCTCTTTTCTATACCATCCGACCAGCGCAGGCTCCAACCAGCCCTGACCATCATTGCCTGCGTCGTCCATATATGTCTGTCTCCCCGTCGCCAGTCAAGCCGTGTCATGTCAAGTAGACAAGTAGATAGACCTGACCTAACCTTTGCGTCCCGTGTAGCCGGCCGCCAGCCGGCGCCATCTCCTTTGCTCTAGTAATCATGACCTCCTGACCTCCTAACCTCCTGACCTGTTCTTGCTTTGCGTCGCCTTGCGTCGCCATGCCTCGTCTCGTCTCGCCATACCACATCGTATAAATAATCATATTCTCCACTCACTATAGGTACTGAGCTAAGCCCTCAAAGGCTCGTCTCGCTCATTTCATTGGTTGATTGGTGGTGCCCATTCATAAGTTGGCGCCTTCTATCATTGCTCTTTGTGAGGACGTTCGGTTTATGTGCGTACACGCCTTAGGTGGGTAAATATCGGCATTGCACGATTTGAAGAGAGAGAGAAGTAGTACGCATATATCTTCTCTCTCGACCCCGTCCTCTTGGGAACTCGGATGCTCCTCATATCTTCGCATAGAATATTTCACAGTGCCCGATCTCAAAAAAATCATGAATCCGGATTTTTATGCTGGTATGAGGGAAGAGCTTAAATGCTTTTGGTTGATAATGTGTTTATGCGTATTCATGAATTTCTAGAGCTCTGATTCGGCACCATTCGTCTCCATGGGACTACCTCCTCCCACCGGCCCGGTCCTTTTCCGCTGCCGTAGTCGGCGTACAGGCCGTCCATTCAAGTTCATGCTTTCGTCGTCATCATCGCTTTCCGGGTTCTCCTCGGCATATCGTCGTGCCTCGTCCAACTCTGACAAGTCGCTGGGCTTGTCCCTCAGCCACTGCATGCGCGGGCCCGAGCGAGCCACCTCGGATACCCTAAAGCCGTAGATGCGAGGTTCGTAGATCTTGGATCGACCCAGACTCGGTGCTATGTTACAACGAAACATGCCGTTCAACATCTCCTTGCCGTCCTCCGGGACCCGCGCGCCCGCCAAGACCTCAGCACCTCGCTTCGTGAGGTCATACTCTGGGAAGTGAGGAGAAAGAGAGCGCCAAATGTGCGGCCGAAGAAAGCGCCGTCGACGGTTTGGAAGCGGCTGTTAGGGGGTACGTATACGTCGAGGCAAGAGGGGCAGAAGAGCTTGACAGTCTCCTCGCCGGGCATGTCAGAAAGGCCGACGGGTAGAGTGCGAGCCTGGTCGCAGTGGCTCCTGGGGCAGACGCCGAAATGGCCCAGCTCGTACTTTTCCGACATTTGTTGGATGCCGGCGCGCGAACATATGAAGCGCTGGTGGATGAGACCGTACAGCATCTCGGCAGATGACTCGACGACGGATAGGTCGCTGTTGATGCGGCTGTGGTTGCGACGCTCGCCGTGCCGCATGCGCTCGATCCCCTCGATGGACTCATCTTCCTCCTCATCCTCTTCTTCGTCATCTTCTTCATCTTCTTCAGGCTCCACGTCAAGTATCATCTAGTGAGATGGCGGGGAATGGTTAGCGCAAGTCTGGGGGTTGAGGGCAAGTTGGGGGGGGGGGAAAGGATACGGGTATCTTACCTCGAGAGCTTCCTTATACATGGCGACCTGGGTTTGTAGGCCGGTAAGGTTGAAGTCATCTTCTATGAATTCCTCGGAGACTTCAGCGAAGTACTCGTGGCCCAACAGCGAACAGAAAGAAGAAATCCATGACTCAGGGGTGCCCGATGACGAGGACATCATGGTGGCCGCGGGCAGGGGAAAGCGCGTAGTATCAAGGTCGGGGTCTCGTCGGGAGCCAGAGAGTTGGGGTCGGGATCGGGCTCGATGCGCGCCCGGCCTTGGTCGTCGTTGTCGCGTTGGAGGGGTTCCTGATGATAGGGCGGGGGCGTAGAGAAGAGGCCTAGAACAAAGACCCCTGTGACCCTGTCTAGTCCACTTATCTAGGGCAATTGGAAGGGCGGAAGGGAAGAGAGAGAAAGAGGGACGAGAGCACCACTATCTACACTATATCACCTGCATGACGCGCGAGCAGGTGGCTAGTCTAGACAATTGCGTCCGCGTTGGATGGAGTTGGAGAGTGGAATGAGGGAGAGGGTGAACAGATGAACAACCGGACCGATGCGTTGCGGGCTGAAAGAAAAGCAAAACAGAAACAAACAGAGCCGAGAAGGAGGGACAATGCTGTTACTATATGGTATGGCGGGGGATGGTGTGATAAGTGAGGCGCACGATGGCGAGGCCGTGACCATGTACAGTACGTAGTAGAAGCTGGTTGTTTTATTTTTCGATGTCCTTTACCAGGTAGCAATGGCAGCAAGGCGGTGCCCAGGTGGTGGCGGTGATTGAAGGTGTGCCCGCAGGCTGGCCGCGATACCCTTACCACAGTTACGAGATAGGCATATAAGTGGCATATGTGCTTAACAGAGTGCTTAGGTAATTCCATCCATGCTACCTAACTACTTAAGTACCTAGGTACTTAGGTATCCGTACGGAGTCCACGGCCGTACTAGCTCGAATATCGCACTACTAGGTTTACGGCCTGAATCTGTACCGTTCCGAACCCTGTACTAGTCCTACTAAGTAATCCGAACTGATTAGAGGTCGTGCTGGTATTGTTATAGACGTGAACCTAATAACTATCAACCTGCATACGAATCGTCAATGTGAACTATTTAGTTTCTGTAGTACGTAATTCACAATGGTATTTTCATCATGCTTAACATCTCTCGAGCCTCTTGAAGCGAATGAGGCTCCATACGTCGTCCGGTGCCGAGTCTCTGTGCGGATGTATTAGGCGCTTTTCCATCCCACCATATCACTTTACTTTCATCTCCCCAGCTCCACCAACCGGTCCCTCCGCGGCTAAGAACGAGCTCCCTCTGCTCCTGTGACTTTTGCAAATACGCCCGTTGCCGCTGGGCCTCTTGTTTTTCGAGGAACGACTCTCCCGTATCATCCGCATCCTCCCAAGGTTCCTGGAATATGCCAATCGCATCTAAGCGAGACCGGTCCCACATGACATATCCCCACTCGCGTAAATCACGACGATTTTCTTGGTATACCCAAGTTTGCCGATTTTCTCCGTAATGCGCCCATCTCCAGGCATCGGCCGGGCCGGAATCCACATCAGCAAAGAACGGCTGCCTGATATAAAGTAGTTCGTCTTCGGGTGTTAATTCGTTGAGGAAAATGTCGTGCTGCTGTTCATTTGCGTACTAAAGCCGGTCGTGGAGGAAGAAATATGTAGGTAACGGACGATAGCCGGAACAGAAAAGCCGTTCCCGATCGTCATATGTTTCTGCCCTGGCAATTTGATACAACTTCTCTAAACCCAATGACAGAACATTCTGGACGTACGGGGCGTCAATCCTGTCGCCGTATAATACACCAAACGCGCCTCAAGCAATATCGTGTTCTACAGCATCATTAAAAGCTAGTGTTTGATTGTAAGCTCCATGTTTTATCATAGTCGGTTATGTACAGCAACTAACCTGGCGAAACAGCGCGGACAAGGAAGTCGTGAATACAGCCGAGCTGTTCATTCTCCCAAGGAGCAAAATTCGCGAAAAAGAGCCGCTTTTGCTCTTCAAATACAATAGATCGTATGTTGGCTGTTTTGCGAAATAGGTTTCAATAAATTCCAAACCTGTATAGTGCGCGCTGTATGCGGCATCCTTCTCGGTACGTTGTACCGGGTTGGGAACGGGCCGCGGGGTGTTTGGTTAAAGTCGCTTCAGCAAACTGCTCGGCCAACTGTTCGACGCACGAATGAAATCGTCCAAGGCGAGGGGCTTCCTTTAGTGACCAGGATGTAGGTGAGGCCGTTGGCGAAGATTCCGCACAACGAAGTCCATAATGGCTTTCCGACTTTGACTTTGGGATGCCGTATCGTGCGGGCGCAACCACGACTCGGTCGCGGCTATTGCCTCGGGTAATACATTGGCATCCACATGGTTGAGTAAGACGTGGGTTGTGATCGATTTTTCCGCCTCCAAAAAAGCAGTATAGAACAGCGGGCACGATAAGGCGGCTGCTTGCAGTGATATAACGTCTGGTAGAGCTGAGAGTACCATGCGCACGAGCTCAACGGGCAGTCCTTCGATCGGGCCCGGCCGAGACTCTTGACCTTCATCCATAGCATCTGCGAGGAAACGGTGAAAAATAATATGGAACTGTAGTAATTTCGGGTCATGTTCAGAATGAAAAATGAAATGTAATAGGAGAAGTGGTACTGCAAAGTGCTGTCAAGTAGGTATTCTCATTGGGGTCCCGCTGGCGAGAGATGACTAACACAGTTGGTCCGTGATGGCGGCTATTGTCTATGAGAAAAGTAGATGAGTCACTACCGTATTACCTTCAACGATAGCACCAAACGACCGTTGAACTTTTGTCAGTGCCAGAATGCTCTATCAATTCTAGTGTCTAAGGAAATTGTGCAAAACAAGCTATGAAGTGATATTTTCTCTGGTAGCGAAGCTAGAAATAGTATATTTCCTCAGTAGTAAAACCTGTGGCGCCGAAAAGTTCAACGGTCATTAGTGCTATCGTTCAAGGTGATACGGGTATGAGGAGACCTATGCTAGGCAGTTGCGACAACAAGGCTCTTAGCGCTTGGCGTATAGTGCCGCATGACGTCGCATCCCCAGCCGCGCCGCGGATTAGACACGCGTGTACTCGCAAGGTCCAAGTGACAATGTTATATCTGTACGTCTCCCTTTACCTATAAGTCCACGAAAATTTGTCCAGATTGCTGACCCAATCTTAATTACGTGCTTTGTCCCTCTTATCCCTTGCTGCTAGATTGACATTTTTAGTACCCAGTTCTAGCGTTTTGATAGGTATTTGCCTACATTCATATATACTAGTCGACGTCCCAGATGTCCTGCATCTCCAGGGTAGATGCCCAATGTGGGATGCTGGATGGGGATTTGCTCATGTCGATATCCGATTAATTGGTTGATTGGTGGATTGTTATATGCGGTGTACGATGGAATAGCGGTTGCCTTGGCGGGGTAATGGCATTTGTGGAAATTTCCCAAAACGGACTTCCATGTGCATTCCAGTAATAGAAACATACTACCTGCCTACTGCCAGTGTCCTACATTGTAGATACCTACTACCTAGGTAGTTGTACTGGCTCGCGATCAGCAACTAATCTGATAAGGCTGAAACATATTTAGACACATCTGGGTAATAATTAGAGAGAGGTGATGTAGAGAGGAATTGTAGGGGATCTGGTTTATGTACTGTAGCGTGAATATAAAAATACTGGAGACCGGTATCAATACCTAGAATGGGATAGATGCATGAGAAGCTCTTGCATAATCGTTTAGTAGGTAATGAAGGTCACTACCTGTAGATGCATAAGACTGCTACGGTGAGTGGCCTCATGTTTGTGAGATAGGTAAGTAGTCCCAAACTTCTGCCTCACCTCAAACTCATTATTCGTATTTCAGAGAGAAAATAAATCTTTCGAGTCATTTCATACTCATGAGATCATAACGGTAATCTCTTCTTTCGAGAGTACTCACTCTTATCTCAACATGTCCTGATCTGGCTACACTGATGTGGAACGACTTAAGCTTGTACTTCCCGCTGACAGATCTGGCGGCTGAGGATGAACCGATTATCAGCGCACAAGGCAGTCCGACAGTTAAGGTCACGGGTCGGCTATTTACAGGTACGACGCTATGTAACACCAGTGCCCAGCATCCCCGACTACCACACGGACCGAGTCCGGCCTATGACGGCGACCCATGCTGTCCTCGATGTTGAGTCTTTCCGTCTGCTCGGTTGGGAACCTGCTATCCCGGTGCATCTACAGGACTTCCATCGTCTGCCTGCCATGAAGAACTGGGTCACGGCAAGGGACCAGGAGAAAGGACTCGCCTCATTCGGTGGCAAGCTGGAGTCTTTTTTGGATGCCATTGTGTCCTATGAGCTGATCATGTCTTCGTCACGCGAAGGCGAGTCTTCAGGGTGTTCGCCGGACTGTCTGAAAGAATTTCGAGCCTGGCTTGGCCGTGCAGACACCGATGAGCACAGCCATCTTCTACAGACCCTAATAGATCAATTCCTGGAGACAGCAGAGAATAGTCAGTCACGCTTTCTGCAGTTCGACGCACCGCTTAGCCTCATCATCCAGGCTTCCCGATACAACCGAAGTCAGGAGAATCCTTCACAACGTATTAGCCAGCTTTATATCGCGCAGTCTGATATACGGAGTCTCCCATCCTCTCTGACAGATGACCTGCCCGTGCCCGACATTGTCAGCCAAGTCGGGAAGGGAGACATCTACAACTCAAGCATATGGCTGGGGCTGCAGCCAACCTATACACCACTGCACCGCGACCCTAACCCCAATCTGTTCTGTCAGCTGGCTGGTCTCAAAGCTGTGCGTCTCCTGCGCCCGAGGGCCGGACAATCGGTATTCCAAGACGTTCGTAGAAGCCTTGGGATAGTCGGGAACTCACGTTTCCGCGGCCCCGAGATGATGGATGGGCCCGAGCGCGACGGACTCCATCGTGCGGTATGGGGTGAACAGGATGGATCGAGGGAGACCTGGCAAGCTACTTTGTCACCCGGGGACGCATTGTTCATCCCCCAAGGCTGGTGGCATAGCGTTCGCAGCGTTGGGCATGAAGCTGAACTCAATGCTTCGGCTAATTGGTGGTTTAGATGACATGTGACTGTGACCAGAAAGCATTGACCCTATTTGCCCTTTGACCTACGATCGCATGTCTCCTGAGGGAATCTCGGATAATGAATCCTCAACCATTTCCCAAACACATGGGAGATGTATTGAATCCACATGGCCGTCTCGTACCGCGAAGCCTCAGATGTTCTTTTGGAGTGTACGAATATCGAATCAGAGTTTTGCTGCCAATGCCAAGAGTTGAATCCCATAAAGCAGCTCAACGCCATCCTGAGTCGGGCCAAAACTTCCATGAGTAAATGAGCTAGGTATATAAACTACCTCCATTTCTCCAGTCAGGACTCTCAGACTTGGAGGATTAAGTATTAAGTTATCTTTGCCGATATGAGCCGATAAATGTATTCATACTGCTCCGTACTGTGGGTGGTTTATACAAACTGGAGGCTTACTACGTTACGGCGGTGAAAGGCGTCGTAACAATATATCCTTCATTTAATACTCTCTCATACATACGGGAGTGAAAACAATCAATCCTATTGGTTGATAGAGGAAGAGGGATGGATGTGTTGGGCCGAAGCTGTGACGTCAGTTAATGTCCAGTTAGTACTGTTTTCGAAGTAGACGGTACTTATGCACACTCGCTATGCCACGCCCAAATATGCCTGCACCCTATGTATCGGATACTTAACAGTCTAGACCCCTCCTTCAAGACAGTTCTCCCCCACCATTCACTCCCCAAAGGCAACCGACCTACGTACCTGTCAACGTTTGGACCCTGAAAGTTCCAGAGGAGACTTATAAGTTGAGATTGCTGCCTGTTCTTCCTTAGGCACCTACATAGGAATACCTACCCTTGGCTAAGGATTCGATTTTACATTCGCAGCCACTTAATTCTATCCACCCATTTTGAGTACAAACAAAATAAGAAGAACACATAGCTACATTCATCGACCTACCCGTAAACACACGCACAGCAGACACGTCTTGTCTTGTACGATGGCCGTCATCAAGGAGCCTCCTCCTATCTCTGACGACGAGGAATTCGACGTTGTAGAACCTGCACAGCCCGTTAGCGATCTATCCTCGCCTACCTCCCAGCTAGGCCCGCCACCGCACCACTATTTCCCATCCGAACACTATGGGCGCACGTTTGACGGTGGACAGTCCTCCGCATCTGACCAACGAGGTACAGCAGTTGCGCCAGGTCCCCGGGACTCGTTAAACGACTCTTATGCCGCACTATCGAGTTGGATGGCGGAGAATGACAGTGACACTGAGCAAGAGAAAGAGAAAGGATCGTCGGCATTGAGATACACCAAATCGGTCATGCAGCGATTCTGGCCTGGCCAGGAGGACGTACTTATCGCGATCATGGGGTATGTAATCTTGTTTGCGATCAACACTTGCTGTTTGCTTCACAGCGTCAACACTGGAGGACCTGTTGCTTACAACATAGTAGGATGACGGGATCCGGGAAAACGACTTTCGTATCCAAAGTGACGGGACGGTCTGATTTAAAAATTGGACACAGCCTGACCTCATGTGCGTTACCTTTGGCCGTTCTTGGAACGGGTGGGACTCAGACTAACTTTGATCTTTCCTTTTTTGATTAGGCACACGAGATATCGAGGTGATCGAGACCCAAATTGATGGGCGAGTGGTTCGGTTTGTTGACACGCCAGGGTTTTCTGACACCAACCTGTCGGATAGCGAAGTCTTACAGCTCATCGCCGATTACCTTGCCACAGCCTACAAGAATTCCTTGAAGCTCTCGGGCATCATCTATCTGCATCCCATCTCCGATACACGAGTAACCCACCATGCGACAAAGAACCTGCAGATGTTCCAGAAACTGACGGGAGAGAAAAACCTAAAGAATGTGATACTGGCCACGAGCATGTGGGACAAGGTGTCGCGAGAGGAAGGACTCCTGCGTGAGCAAGAGCTGAAGAAGAAGTTCTGGAAACTGCTATTGTTGAACCAGGCGAAGGCCGTGAGATACGCGGGCACGACTGACTCGGCGCTCGAGATTGCGCGAACTCTCATGGCCAACAAGCCATTCTTTGTCCAGCTGCAGAAGGAGATGGGTCAGGATAACAAGGCGCTCCGGGATACAGCGGCCGGTCAGCAAGTGATGATGGACCTGATCAAGATGAAGGAGGAGCACAAGCGCGAGCTAGAGGATCTGGAAGCGACAATGCGGAACACGGCGGCCGAGAACAAGCTCATGTTCGAGGCCCTCAAGGAACACTACCAGGAGAGACTCAAGGACCTCGAGAAGACGTTGAATGACGAGCGGCAGCTTAACGAAAGAGCCGTCAACAGCCTCACGGAGCGCATCAAGGCGCTGGAAAGCAGAAAATGCACCGTCATGTAAACAAAACAAGAACAAGAACAAGAACAAGCAGCGTGTCACAAGCTAAGGTAGTTAGCTGGTGGATGATGGCCTAGTTGATAATTAATCAAAATACGAATACCCAGTGAACACGAACTGCCAGGCCCCTGCTGAAGACGCGCAACCGTGATCGGACCAGGATGTACGAATCTGCATGATCATCTAACCTAGCCGGCCCCTTTGATCTGTGATCGATCGAAGGAAGAATAAGGCTAACTGAGGGTATTATTATTATTATCCGTCATCATCTTTAATCGTAAGAAAACGCACAAGCTAATTTCGAGCTATTTCTTGACGTTTAGTCATTAATAGTTTATCTACTAGTATGATCAGAGTCTAATTACTGTAGATTGTTCAGCCACAGCTATGTACATGTAGTACCTAGCAAGCGAACAACAATGTTTATCACAAGCGTCCGATCTCCTAATCCCAGCCTCCTACCCAAGGTACCGGGTACAGCTTGACCAGGGTCGGGTCTAGCGTCTGATCTGTGCTGTAACTACCCCCGGTCTGCCCCGGTCTGCCCCGGTCTGCCCCGGTACACGCGGAGAACAGGATTTCTAGCCAATGCTGTACGACGTCGGGCAGTACCTCTAAAGTAGCCCGCCGACTCAGCAGAGCGACAGTGGGGCTCTATGAGATCATAGTTGCCAACTTGTACGCGCCAGCAAAAAAGCCTCTGACATAGTTGTACTTCCCTCCCTCCCCTCTATCTCTCTCTCTCTCTACGTAGACGTAGACAGGCCCAGAACTCACTATGCCCGGCAAGTCGGGGTTTCCGGTACCTAGACTTTTATTTTCCATACTACCCTCTGGCTCCTCTTGATTCTTCCTCTTCCACCTTTGCGTCCTAAACAGACGAAGTCATGCCCTTCAAGTACCCATATTCTTTAGCCGCCTTGTGGAGTGCATTTTCTTCTCCTTCTCCCTATCCTTCTTTGTCCTTTGTTTATTCCTTTGGTCCCAGCAGCCCTGTCTTGACTGGGTTGTAGAGGGGAGACGCACAGAGTGAGAGGGATATCATGCCACAGAACAACGAGCGCCGCGTCCACTTCAACAGGAACAACAGAAACAACAACAGCAACGATGACGATGACGACTTTGGCACCGAGTTACATCGACCCCAGACACTCACTGAAGACCGTGAGGTCCAGTTCGACCAAGGGAACAGCAGCCGCGCCGAGTCGGGGAGACGACGCTCCAGTTCCGACCCCTCAGGTCGAGGCCGCCAACGTCCACGACTGGCCGTATTACGTCCTCGTGGAAATCCTGCCGCCGGTCCAGCCTTGGCCCATATCCCGGAGGATAAGAGGATTGGAAGTACCGCTTACTTCAATGCCCCCGACGGCCGCAATACTGTGAACCCAGAGCTTGCCGATGTTCTAGATGTCATCGGTGCGTATTTCGTTGACATGCTCTTGCTGTTACTCGTCTTCCCTACTTATACCCTATACTCGACATGAATGATCTGCATTTGTTCGTTCCCCCTTACTGACAAGATGCGAAATCACCAGATCCCGAAGTAGCAACCTTGAACAATGTCACCAATATCCAAAATTCCCTCTTCATCCCATCCCTCGGCCGCCTCATCAACAGGCATCCCACCTACAACCTGACTCGCGCCCCCAGCCGTGCATCTGTCGCGCCATCTGCACAAGGACAAGAGGGAGCCGGACAGACCTTTCAACAGGCGCCACATATCGAGGACCAAGACTACGATTTTAACTTCAATCATGCCGTGCTCCCCGAGGGAGTGTCGCTCGAAGGGTGGTCCAAGGAAGAGATGGCCGAGCTCAATGACCATGTGCGCCACATGCTGCATTCACGACGCAACAAGTTTAAGCGCACCATGAAAGCCTTCGGGAAATACGTGAGTCATCCCGTCGGCTTCTTCGTTACGCTCTATGCGACGCTGATCACCCTGTTCGGTCTCGCCTGGGTTCTGTTTCTGATCGGATGGATCTACGTGGGCGAAAGACAACCGTACGCCATCAAGGTCATTGACTACGTGCTTGTCGCTCTCTTTGCCATTGTGGGTGACGGCCTCGCACCCTTCCGAGTCGTCGATACATATCACATGCTCTTTATTTACCACTACCACCGAAAGACGTGGAAACTCCGAAAACAATTGCAGATGAGCAAGTTGCGCGACAAGAACGATCTGCCCACCGATCCGGAGCTCGAAGCTGCTCGCGACGAGGTGTCGGTGCTAAGCGAGGCCGACCAAGCCGTTCTTGTTCATCACCAGAACAAATTCGCCAAATCGCATACCTTCTATAGACCGCACGAGACCAAGACACACTACGCCTTTCCGCAGAGTTTCCTAATCGCCATCGTCTTACTTCTAGACCTGCACTCGTGCTTGCAAATATCACTGGGCGTCACGACGTGGGGTATCAGCGAGGATCACCGAAACAAGGCCATCACCCCGACCATCCTCAGCCTGTCGATCACGGTCAACATCACGGCCGGGATCCTGATTAGCATAGGCGGACGCAAGACGCGCAAGAAAGAAGTCGTCGAACGCATGTTCCGCCAAGATCTAACGCGCGAGGCGCTCAAGGAGATCCGCGAAGAAGGAAAGAAGAAAGGCGACGTCGAGAAGCAGAAGAGGGCTGAGCGGGCGATCGACGACACGCGAATGAGCGAGACGCTCGATGAGGCTGTCAAGAGCCATGTGCCGATACGCGATAGTCTCGATATGGCCCGTCGGTCGTATGATGGGGGATCGCCCTTGTCGTCTCCGTCGTCACTTAAATCTCCGAGGCGCTCGTTGCATCTGAATACCCCGAGGCGATCAGTGCAGATGAGGTCTTCTCCTAGGGCGTCATCGCAGTCGTGATGAAGACCCCATCAGACCCTGTTTGGGTTAGATACATGCTGCCGGACACTTTCCCCCTTTTTGCATCATTGTTCTTGTTCTGGTTTTCTGGTTTTCTGGTTAGGAAAAATTTTAATACCCCCCCTTCTTCTTGTGCCGTGTAATAATACCTCCTCCTTCTGATTGCTGAATTGGGAACTGGGTGGCTACCTGCTTATCACGTTGCTATACGTTGGTATGCCTACTACTACGGCTATTGCTACTGCTGATACTACTACTACTACGACAACAACAACAGCAACAACACTGCTGCGAGTATTATACCCATGATTATAGAGACACGATAGATATGATAGGTCATGATGATTAGCTGTTCAAAAATAAGATAAATGAACAATGAAGAAAGAAAGGAAAGGAAAGGAAAAGAAAGAAAGAAAGGGGATTGAATGGATAAATGAATAAACTATTTTTGGCACTATGACGTGGAAGTATGATTTAAAGAATGATTCAATCGGACTGTTGGTGTAATATGTGATTTGTGTGCGGCTAGGCTTGTTGGTTCTTTATGATCTTTATGGTTTTTATGACGCTGTGACTACCTATTTAGGTACTACGTGCACGTAGGGTGACCTGAGGAAACTGGGGAAACTGTTTGATTTAGGGGGCTTAGATTCCTGCGTTGTTTTCTTAATTTTTTTTTTTAAAAAAAATTTCCCTTCCTTTCTCCTTTTTCTCCCATTTGGTATTATTTGAAGGTGATACAATACGTCTGTTTACTCGTTGGGAGAGGATGTGCGTGTTAGGTATGTAGGTACGTATATGTAAATTGATAATATCTGATATTGTGGTTATGGCTGGGGGATTGGGGGAGGTTATGTGATGGTAGGTAGGGTGGGAGGGTAGGAGGGGAGGTTGGATGAGTGGTATGGGTGGTATGAGTGAGTGGTATGAAAGTGTCACCTTAATCAATCTGTGTTGAATTGGAGTGTCGAATACCGTTTATAACGGGGTTGATGTATCCTATCGAGTATGTCGAAGATGTTGGGGGTATTCTTGCTAAGCTAAGTAGCCTGTTGGCATTGGAGAGGGAGGGA
Source organism: Xylaria sp. MSU_SB201401 (assembly GCA_002288965.1). Lineage (NCBI taxonomy): Eukaryota > Fungi > Ascomycota > Sordariomycetes > Xylariales > Xylariaceae > Xylaria > Xylaria sp. MSU_SB201401. The sequence continues at coordinate 48,648 of NPFG01000222.1, read as the reverse complement.
GGCAGGTGAGCTTGATTCTTGAGTAGGTAGATAGAAAAGGAGATGAATAGAGGGTGAAATGGCGTCTTTCTGTGGCTGAAGTGCAATCTGCCGGACCCCTATCGAACTATTAGGTAGATAGGTGAGTAAAGACCTCACAGCAGGACTGACAACACCATTATTCATTAAATTCTTAGTCTTATTATAGGTTTAATGGACTCCTTCGATGCCGAAGTTCGCGAAATCTTTCTCTTATGATATATATATCACATAACAACGGCTGGGACTCGGGGCTTGGAAGATGAACTTCGTATTCACGATAAATCTTCTATGGCTGCCTACCTCCTTGGGGGTTCAATTGCATCATTTCCTGCCTCGCACGCCGGCTTGACATGACTTGACTCTATGTACAGTTGCCCAAAGGTTCCTAAAATCCAGGATCTGACCGATTTTCTCGATTATGCGAGGCGTGGATAACTTTTGTTTTAATCCTGTTGAGACATGCACGATATGAGGGAGTGCGGTGAAGGTGTAGACCTGATTGCGCGTGCGAAATAGCGTACACAAAGTGTTTGGTGCGTGTAACAGACCGTGTTATTGGGGTTGCCTGTAGATACGGAGTTGAGATACGGAGGGCGACGGGATATCGAGGTTGCGCGAGAGAGTTGAATAGAATAGCCTCAGTTTCGATACAAATAAGATAGTCTAGGTAGATGTCTTGCTAGCCCTGTGCTGTCGTGGCTGGTGTATGCGGTCCTGAGGATATACTACGCTTTTACTCAGTGTGTGCAATAGGAGACTCCCTACAGGCGTGTATCTCATAGACTAGCTATTTACTCCCGTATACGTGTAGATCCAACACGATAAGTCAAGCACTATCACACGGGCTGAGCGCCCGGTTCGCCGTCTTATTGTGCGCAATTTGGTATCATAACGCCATGTGAGACTCATTGGGACTGAGACTATTCAGCTCTCACTCAGCTAGGACATCAGAAGTATTTGTAGAACATAAGGTTAGCCTCAAATATCGATAGCGTTCAATTGGACTCCCAAGGACCTTGTTAGTTATAATGGATCAATATGTTCTGAAGAGTCAATTCGAGGACACCATTTCAGGTTTTACTGTACCGTGTGGATGGCTTCGTGAAAGCTGGGAGTGCTTCATTGTTGCGCAGTTTCTAGACAGCTCTTAGAGGGTGAGGCCATTCAGGCCTAACTGGACCCCAATAAGATATATATATATATATAGGCACTCCTATTGTCTACGCGTATGGAGCCATATATGGGATGTTGTGTTATATCTGCACAGACATATACGAAGACAAATTCTGTATAGCGGGCACGGACACACAGAGAACACACAGACAATACGGGCAAGCGGAGGGAGCCTTTTTGAAAAAGAAAGGCTTACAAACCAATCTTAGTATCTCGTCATCGAGCAGTCTTAAGCTGTTTCAAGTCGGTAGGGAACTAGGCTCGACCCAATTCTTAGGTAGGAGCCCGGGACTGCCCGGGAGGTCTGGGCAGAGAGGGGGGCGAGGCAGTGAGCAAAAAACATGGCAGACTTCCTATGGGCACCATCTCGGATGGGTCTACCATGTTTTTTGCTCACTGCCTCGGGGGGTTCTGGTCTGGTGTTGCCGGGTTCCGACTAACGTCACTCTTAGTGTCTGCTCCTCCAGTTAGTCTACCATATATGTTGGAGAGCGGTCCTTTGATCGGCGAATTGTCTAATAGTGCAATCCATCCTGGAGCAAGGTATGTAAGTTGCCGAACTACTCTACCCCCGGTCCCACGGGAGGTGTCACTAGGGATGTGGGGGTCGAAAGTTTTCCGGTCACGGTTCGTATCTTGTATTATATTGCTACACTTGGTTCGTGGCCTGGACGGTGTGAAGGGGTTAGGTATCTGCCATGGTATTTGCCGGTGGTGAGGCAAGGACTACACATGACAAGGTTGTGAGTGAATTGACGTTCCCTCTAAGACACCACCTTATCGATATATCCCGATAATGGGCGAGTCAGAGTCAGGACCGGTCCGAGGTGTTTTCCCCGCACCCGGGAGAACTTGATAGCGGAAGCAGAAAAATACCCTACATGTTTAGGTATGTATGTAGCATGTTAGTTCCGTGCATATGTAGACGTCCTGTCGTTAATAATATGCAGCCAATAGCATCCCCGGGCGTTCATGGGATAGGTTAGTTGATCTGCTCATCTCATATGCCACCAGTTGTTCCCACCTCTTCCTCCTCCCTCCTCCTCTCTCTCTCTCTCTCCCTCTCCCTCTCACTCTTGCAAGAAGAACCTACTGAGATGCTTACATGACCATTGCTGTCTACACAACGCGTATGGGAGTTCGTGGATGTAAGGTCCAGATTTGTTGTTTAGCATATGGCGTCAAGTGCCTGGCCTGTCAGTGCACTTCAGATGGTCCAGGATACCCTGTCGATATAGGGCGCTGACATGTCAAAGCCTTTCATCGCCATTGAGGGTTTGTTTCAGACTTGGCTGATTAGTAACTGATCTAACCCGCCTACCTCCCACATGCCCGCTCGCCCGCCTAATAGTACTGTCCTGTCCAGTAGGCTGCTTCTTGTCAGCAGCAGGATCTACAGTTGTGACAAGTAGTTACTGTAGGTCCCCAAAGCTCCTATCTAACAGGAGCTACCTTAGTATTAGGTAGTTAAGTACAACTTAATCACAACATAAACGAAACTGAGGAGTACTGACACTGAACCCCAAGCAATAGATGAATAACAAGTGGATGCCGGCGGCAGTAGGGATGCCGGATGCTTATTCACCTAATCTACTCAGCTCTAACCCTGCTTCACCTAACGTGACCTACTTTAAGCACAATATCCAAACCATCTAGATCTCTGCCATCGACTAAGTAAGCTATGTAGATGGGTGGCGTTCCCCTACTCCGCATCTCAAGCCCAGATCAATCCAGATGGCGGTTGGGCTATTCCCCTCCTGGATGGCGGACTGATTCCCCACCTCACCCGGTTGAATCAGCTGGTTGGACTGGGTCGTGGCACCGAGTAGGCACCAAACTTTTTAGTACAAGGGATGATCTACCTACAAACCGCACTACAGTACACTAGCAGCTCTGGACTACCTGAGCCGACGATGCCCGGACGGGCAATTTCGCTCGTAATCGCATACTGGCAAACTCCCGGGGAGGCTACTGACCTATCTACTGTTACACTAGGTAGCCTACCAAGTAAGCGTCCGTCTGATGTAAGGACTACACCGGGGCGATATTACGGACAAGGCGAGGTGAGATGGTGGCAACATCTTCAGATCAAGTTGTAGGTTATGTCGTTTCCGGCTGGGACGTGTTGTGCTCTTCACGATACCTTCCCTGAGCGCACACACACAAAACACGCAATACCGGTACACTACCTTGCGTAGTGTAAGGTAGCCCGTCTCGCCCGTCTTACATGACCAGGTTGTTGATGGGGCATGCTTCGTACAAGCTACCTCGGTATTCGACGCAAGCACCCAAGCCACGAACAGCTACCTACTGCTCCCTAGTACGCCCCAAGCAGCGTAGCATGCCTACCCTACATATACAGGAAATTCTCCGGTTACGGGACTGGTCATTGGTCCGAAGTTTGACGGGCGATTTTCTCCTTGCGTGGAAGATTGTCGCATATGTAATCGTAGGAGAGGAGCGGCGGCAGGCAGCTTGTTTGGCTTCCTTTTCTGAAACCCTGACGGTCCTACTAGAGCCTCAAACATACAACTTGTCTTTCCCTCCACTACTTCTCTTCCTCTTATTCCCACTCTTCCAACTCTTCCTACGACACCTTTTACATTGTTATTACTTCCTACGCTTCTCCCCCCCTTACCCTTGAATCACATAATCACGTAATCTCGGTAACCCCTGGTCCATACCCCCTGTCGCCCACTCTATTGCTTGCGCCCTTACAGGCACGCACAAACAAAAAGAGCCATCTTCAAAGTATACACGCCATCATTATCACAGAAAGACAATGCCTGAAGAAGACGTCGTCTTATTGACACAGGCTCCTTCGGAGTCGTGGTTCGAAGGTTTCGTGATCCGTCCCAATGGCAAAGTTTTGGCGACGCGGTTAGACAAACCTGAACTGTACACATTTGTGGCTGACGACCCAGACGCCATCCCCCAGCTCCTATGCACATTACCAGACTGTAATTCCCTCGTCAACCTCAGCTCCATACCAGGCTGCGAAGATGAGTACTTTGTCCTCTGCAGCACAGCTGACCTCGAGAAGGTCTCCCAAGCAAATGTCTGGCTGTGGCGCGTAGTTATGGGCAGCGACGACAGCGTCCCGCCCAAGACGATTCGGGTAACGAGTGTACCAGATGAGGGTTACTGTCTAGGTGTGAAAGCCGTATCAGACCGCGTACTCCTTCTTCCCGACGGGAGAACCGGCTGCATATACCACCTGGACACGCAGACGGGCAAGATGACGGTCTTCGCCGACGACGAGTCGATGAAGAGCGGCACCGGAGAAGGCTTCTTCGGTGTGAACCGACTACAGATCGTCGGCAACTTTGTTTACTTTACAAATTCGGGCACCGGCACGTTGTGTCGCATCCCGGTGGAGTTCGACCCAGCACACGCTGATGTCGCGATCCGCCCAGCAGGTCCCGTGCAAATCGTCTCCGACGACCTGCCCTCGCATTTAGACGGAATGGCCGTTGCGCCAGATCAGTCGCACGCTTACGTGGCGAGTCACATTGATGGCCACCTGCACAAGGTGGAGATCGACCCGGCGACAGGAAAGGGGACGGCCCATGTCATCATGAGTAGTCTGGACAGCCCCACAGGCATTAACATCGTCTCCCATCCTAGCGACCCGAGCAAATCGAAGCTGTACATTGTGTGCTGTGGAGAGATAGAGGTGGCCTGGATGCCGAGAGAGGACAACCCGTGGGAGGCCATCCGGGACATTAATTCGGCTGTCAAGGTCACCGTGACGCAAGAAGTCGTGGAGACGACGAACTCATGTTGATGACGAAGCGGAGGGAGAAGGGGAAAACCTGGCACATCATACTTGCATACCGAGCTATGTCTATGCGTATACCTCTTACAAAATTCTACAACATTCACTGCATTGCCCTGGCGCTGTCTCGATTCTCTGTTTCTGCATTGCTATATCACGGCTGCATACAGACTCTATCTCGATTGAGGGATACTTTGTCGGATTAATCTTGTCTTTGTTATTTGACTTCACGGATATGTCTATGTTGGATGGATTAGGCAGGAGTAAATAAAATGGATCTTTAAAGGCTCTGCCTTTCATTCTGGGAAGGCGGCGGAACCGCCGGTCAATACGTCAGCAACGAGAATTCATTGTCGAACAAATCACAGTACAGATTAGGAGGTAGCGCGCCTACTCTGCATGTTGATATAATTACGCATCTAGTACCAGAAATCAAATTATCAACATCACACATCCAGTAGTAGCAGCGAAGCGTGACGAAGGATCTAACGATACCAGTCTCCATCCCTTTTTAGAGAAGAGCAAGGCGATGCGCAAAAAAAACTGTCGCACTCACCCACCTATTAACTTACCCACAGGTATGACAGTTTTTCTGCTAACCGCCTCGACGAGTTCAACTCTGCTATCGTGTACTCCATCTCCTAATGTACACGTAGAGCCTCATTCGCACATCTGTCTAGCTCACTCTGTTTTTCTTCTCTCCAAGTCTTTATTGCAGCGATCGTTTTCTTCAAATTTTTTTCTCTTCCCCTCCTCGGCTTCCCTTTCCCAGTCTGCAGAGAACCCCCCGCCTGCAGCGCAGGAGAGGAGCCCCTAAAACCACTTTGGCTTAACGTGCGAACGGCCCTTACCACTCCCCTGCATCAACACCAACCCGCGGCTCTCGGGATGCACGCCCCGGGAAATCCGGTAGGTACCGCGGGTCCACACGTCGGCAGGGGATCAGACCTTTTGGTATGCGTTTTAGGCATTAACATAACGATATCTCCCATAATGACTGTCCACTGTTGTGGTGATAACGATGATAAGAATGAGGTTGAACGGGATAATCAACTGCTATATACTGCCTGAGCGCTTACTATACGCATGTAATAGAAATGTGCTACTCAATATAAAGAACAACGATAAGGTTGACCTGGGCACATACGTCAAACAGATGGACGCCAGAGATTTATTTTTGTGTGTGTGTGAGAGACACATAACTCTAGCGAGGTGCAGGGTTACATTCCGCTCGCGCGTCTCATTTGGCTTGAAGGCATGATGATGCTGTTAGCTGCAAGGCGCGCGGAAGCAGGAGCTGGGTTAGGTTGTTTATCATCGAAAATATATATATTTCGTATGCATGCTCTTTACCGTTTTCAGCACCTGGTCAACGGGACAATGCAACCATGCAATTTGCGCCATTATCAGAGCTAAGACCGTTTCACGATCTCAAATCAACCCCCGTTTTTTTCTCTTCGTAACATCCCAAGTCCGCATTTACCTGACCTTACCTTACCTTACCTATTGCGCACCCGCGTACATCGAGCGAACTCCGCTTCAAATCCCGAGAAAGCGGAACCGATGGGAACAATTAGAATTCATGTGATACTACTGTGTAGGTTCGGTTCGGTCAGAGGGCTACGAATTCAGAAGCCAAGCCAAAGTTGACCAAGTTGGTTAGTTTAGTGTATTGAGTCTAATTCAATGACAACACAGTTAATCTAAAGCAAGTCTTTTATCACCACAATCGTGAAGTTGAAAGACTGCGTGAAATTTTACGTGGTAAGGTAAGACGTGATTGGTAAAGACAGTGAATTTAGGTGGATCAACCACGATAACTATCTAATGTACTTGATATGTAGGTTTGATCGAGAAGGATATTCCTGAGCTCAAGAGCCCGTGATTGAGTGAGTAGGCGGCGATCTCTATATATGTTCACTCGCTAACTTACATGGGCGATATCTCTAGTCCAACGCCGGAGCCGGGCGCACATTTGTATCCTAGTGCAATGGGCTGGTGAGCAGTGAGTTGGCCACCCGTGCAGGTCGCGAAGAACAGACCGTTGTCCAAGCAAGTTAGATGGCCTTCAACACATGGGCTGCCATCAGAAGGGACAGATGGGTTTTGCGGTGCGGTACTGGAAGTAGGCAGGGCCGATGTAGACACGGAAGGGGTAGGGAACAACGTAGTTGTGGAAGCGTGTTCGTCCGTGCTGCTAGGCGCGACAAGTGTTGCTGACGCGGAAGAGACCACGGAAGAGACCACAGGAGAGAGCGTTGTGGGGATAGATGAGATGGTGCTAGGCGTTGTTGCCGTTGTCGCCGCTGCTGTTGAGCTGGTGACTGCTGGAGGTGTTAGCGGTGGGCATAATGGTAAAGTCTTGGAAGCCGAGCTCGACGTGGAGCTAGAGCTCGAGGCAGGGAGTGAGGAGGGTGTTTCTGTCTCCTTACCATCGTTGTCGTCACCAGCACCATCCGCGGGGGCCTTGGCACGAGGATTGCCATCGCAATGCATCTTGAACAGACTGTCCTCGTTGCGCTCGATGGATGATCCCGGATTAGGAAACGCGATGGCGATCTGTTTATTCAAGGCCTCAGAAGTGCTGCAACCATTGCTAACATCGCCCATGTTTGCCATGAACAGTTCGGGAAAGTCGTCGTGCCGCTTCGACAAGGCATTGCGGCGCTCAGGGAGACTCATGCGCTTCTTGTTACTCGCTATAATGTTAATGGGAGCACAGTTCATGTACACCTCCGGCTGACCACCTATTCTGTTGTACCACAGGAAAGCAAGAGTCCAGTTGCCTCCTGGTTGAATGCCTTCCGGGATTTGATATTTATACTTATCTGTGTTGGGGCCATCAAGGTTTCCTTTTTGGTTTCGAGCAGGGCAACCTCCTTCGATAGAGTGGATGACTTGCCATTCTGAGTCTTTCGTCGGAAATCCGGGGCTGAGCGCGATCTGGCACGACCCTCCTCCATGAACAGCATGGCCGTTGACAGAAAGAAATTGGTCTTCACCAATCGTCATATCTGTGGGCTCGCCATCGATTATATACGATTGGCCCTTGGGAATTCTGCATGGGAAATCTGAGCCATCGGACATCAGGGGGTTCGTTCGGCCGTCGAGCGATCGAATTTGTATGGCTTTGGGTTCTCTAGGCTGACGTGCGCTGCCGCTAAGCCCGCTAGGGAGGCAGTTACCAGGAAGGATTTGAAGGAAAGCATTTTGAATGCTGGGTTGTCGTGTAGATAGTTGATTCTTGGATAATTCGGTAGTTTGGGTAGACTCGAGTTCAGAAGACCGGCTTCAGATTGCTGTTGGTGACTTTGAGTAACTTGTTTTTAGATATATCCAGCTATCCTGGCTGAAGTTTCTGTCCTTATATATTCAAGCGTCAAGCCTGAATCTCTTAGTCGACGGGTTTCGCAATAATCCCATTATCCCTCTAAACTCTCCTCTTCATTTCGTCCAACTCTCAAAGAAATCGATAGAGCCTGATAGGTCATGCCTCGATTTCTTTGTACAGAAAGGTTTCAATAGGTTGTGAGATGGCTTTGCTTTGTCCCAGTTCTCACTCACCATCTATTGTTCATTGGTCCACAAGTCATGGCTAATTGAGTTTGTGGAACTGTGTGACCTACCCCTCCCCCTGACGACCCCCATCCCTTCACTACGTGTCTTCAGACTTACAAGCAAGCATTCCTAGGAAGCAAACTTACCTACGGATATAGAGTAGCTCTGGCGGAATATACCCACCATGGAAACTTTACCCTTGTGTAAGATCGTAACATTCGCCTTCTGCGTGACATCGTTTTACCAAGAAAATGTAAACACTTAGTAGGAACAATGATAGCTGGGTCTCACTCGAATCTAGCAGGTTAAACTATAACAAGAATACCGTCGGAAAACCGAAAACGAAGTGGATGCAAGACAAAACCATGGGCGGGACATTGGATTGAATATTTGAATTTACGATCCATACTTGGAACCTCTTCATCGACCCAAAACCCTTGATATAACCTTTACGAGTTTATCTGCACGTTTTTCGGCGTCTTCCTCGTCCCCGTTAGATCTCCAAGCAACGAAACGATCTGGCCGCACCAGTACTGCCCCCTTTTCGCCAACTCCCCTTTTCTTAGACCAGTCATAGAAGACGTCACGATAGTCAACCCCTCCTATACTATATACTGGGATCTCTATTGATAGCTCATTTCGTACCCTGGCTGCTGCATCGGCCCATTTCGCTTTTCCACTAATCCCGGTGAGGATGGTGAAATGGCCCTTACCTGCCAGATCGTGTGTTGAGACCATGGGATCGCTTGGAGTCGCATTCGAGGCCCGAAGCCAAGCGTGAGGGAGGCGAAATCCAGGATAGGTGCTCTCTAAGTAATGGAGATCCGCCTCCTCTGAGCTCGACAAGCGGGGAGGGGGGTTTGGTTCGTCGTCAGCCCATACTGCCTGAGATTCATATAGCTGGTTCATCTCAACTCCAAATCCATGGCGTTCGGAGTCAAGTTCCTCAATGATTCGCTGAAACGAAGCTCTAGCTTCTGCACCCTCTTCAGTGTCTTCCTCCAATCGCTTGAGAATTTTTTGCTTTTTTGTTAGATCAGGTTCGAAAACACCCATGAGAGCAAATAGTTGCGCGTGAATAGTCCCTGTCTTATTGGCGCGTCTGACGACAGCTTTTCCGACTGGTTGCCTCTCGGCGCTAAATGATTCTAGAAGCGAGGGAGACGCCCATCCTTTTCGTACATATCCAATCTTCCACGCCAGATTATAGGCATCCTGAATGCATGTGTTGGATCCAAGCCCATTGAAAGGGGGGTGTCGATGGACGGCATCGCCAAGGCAAAACACTTTGCCTCGAGTATATTGTTCTGCGTAACAGTCTTTGATTGACCACGTTGTCATACTCTTCACCTTGATTTTGATGGACGGATCTCCAAGGAGATCTCTAACATGCTGAACGATTTCATCCTCGCTAGCAGTCACCTCGGCAACCCCTGGCTTGGCGAGCATACTGATTACCCACTCAGAGAAGGGCTTGACTTGGCGAGTGATTGCGATGGCGCAATAATCTGGCTGTGGTTTGTCGGGCGCCAACAACATGTGTATCAAACCGGCCGAGTGAGCCATTATATGGCTCTGAGCCAAGGGATATCCTGTTAGCCTGCAACCGTATCGAAGCCAATAACATAACCGGACAACCTACCAAATCTGCTTCGAACCAGACGTTCAAGGCGAAACCACCTCCAGGAGTATCTTGGAAGGGGAGCTGCAGCTCGCGGGCAACAACGCTTTTTGCACCGTCCGCACCGCATACATAGTTCGACACCACTGTCAGCACATCGCCAGAGAGAATATCTCTAATCGTAGAATGGACTTTGCCCGTTCCCTTGTCCTCGCGGAGCGAAATGAACTCATAATCCCAGCGAAGCTTGAATCCATTCTGTGTAGCCACTCGAAGCAGGATTGGCTCTAGAATAGACTGAGGGAGATCTGCCTGTTCACAAGGCGATGCTCTTTTGTATTCCCCCTATTTTGGTCAGTTACAGCAATTTGGAACCACTCAGCGATGCTAACTCACCTCTCTGTGAGGGTCGGTTCCCGCGTAATACGATCTGGACAATTCTTTCCCCGTCATCGTATGACAAAAGCGATAGAACTTGATGAGCTCCCTTGGTGTCGAGACATTCCGACACTCAGTCTCCAAGTCGGCGTCCCGGAGGCATTCTGTACAGAGAGTATAAGTATATGTAAGTCTACCGGAGACGTTTCGACTGTGAGGACACACCAAACGTTGCGTTACTGGTGAAATGGGCTCGCGGTGTTCTTGCTGTTGAAGATGTCTTGCTGATAATGAGTCCCGTCACCTCTAATAGCACTTGGTCAGTCCCGCCGCCTGCGATCTAAGCTAAAATGACACTCACCATATCGAGTCAGGAAGCATCCCAAACTAGCCCCTGCAGGGCCAGCACCTACAATCAGGACATCGGTTTCGATTCGAGCCATGATAGTGTGTCTGCAGTCAAGACTACGAGGTAGTCGTGTGCGATACTTTTTCTGGGTGCCAAAGCCCGGATATCCTCACCGTCTTCTTCAGAAGACTTTGGCATTGGGGTTCTGCCAAGGAACTACGAAAGCTGATACCATACGATGTCTATCCTGAGTTCTTCAGTTCATGAGCCCATGCGAGTGTCAGCTTACTAAGGATTATGCCTAGTTCGCTTCGGCACGATAGATAAGGAGAGTCTGATATTCCATGCCGGGAATTTCTTAAGAGTACATTAGCGGTTGGAACCATGATCGTCGCTTTGCATCATCTCTCGGGCTACTGAGTACTGAATATTAGGGATGTATTATTATTATTCATCTGTTGACACTGTCTCTATTCAGACGCGTAGGCATTCCCTATATCACGGAGACTCTCTACACCACACAGTAAGCGATGAAGCTTGGCTCATCTAGGCAAGTTGCTAATATGAGTAGTGTCATACGCGAACGCTCTGATTGGCTGCAAACTACTATCTATCTCTTAACGTCATCCACGCTTAATTTATCTTGAAACTCACCTTCTCTGCATCGTCCACTAGCCACGTTTTTTTCCCTGTGTATTTGGTAATGATTGGTGGAACTGTCATGTTATTCGATCTGCTTGACGTTATTCACATGCCTTCCCCAATATTGAGATGTTATCTTGCAACTTGAAAGTTCTCAAAATGTAGAGCATTGCAATACGGCGTCTTTATCGCAGTGGAATAGAGTATGCGAAAGACGAAGGCGCATACGATTTCGACCGACTAGCCCTAAACCCTAGATCCTAGGATCCTGGATCAACACTGTGCAACATGCATCGGCTTTTTGATAGCTCAAGAACACTGATAATCGCATTTGACCTCGGTCTGCAGAAGCTAATCTCTTATCTCTACTTATGTGTCTGGAGGTCTATCTGATTCAGCAACAATATATCTCGACATCGTCCTGTGCCGGTGGACTTCGTAGTCCTTGAATGCTACTAATATCCCCCTGACAATGAAGGCTGCCAAACCTCGCGCAGGTGAGTCTCACATAGCATTGAGACCTCCAATCGCACGTGTACAACCTAGACAGGCTGGTTGTCATCCCCTCAGAGCGACACGAGTGTTCCTGATCACTACCAGCTGCGCCATGGATATGAAATGCTTCAGTACTTAATAGATGTACCTGAAGTTCAGATTCTCCTTATCAGTCATATCGGCAAATGCAGTAGTGTCCAAGTCTCGGCCTTCAAGCCCACCTTCCATAGCAGACTGAATCTTGTCCCTTCGCTTATTCTCTCTCCTGAGTATGATCCAAAATGTGATGATCAGAAGCACTTCGATGAGATGGGAGACAATCATTGACCAGATCCCAAGCTCGTAATAAGGTGCCTGGCTGGTCAAGTAGAAGAAAGGGCCCACGATCTGCCCAAGTCTGTTAGCAAGATGATGTTCTGTTCAGGGATACGTAGGGATACGGCTAAGAAGATCATCACGATCTTAGGATTCCCGAGAATGCGACGTACTATTCGCTTGTTAGCTTGGTTGTTGGTCTGATCGTGCGCATAGCAAGCGTAACTCACCATTACCAGTGCAATATCCAAGAAACAGAACAGCATTGGTGACAACCTTCTTGGTATGGCCGGATGTATTCGCAGTCTGGAGGGAAAGGATCATAACGAAAGCGGCATTATAAGGTCCAGTCAGGTAGTACGCGATCAGTCGGCCGGCTTGTTGCTCTGTACCGATATAACGTAGACCAAATGCACCGGCTATATTGGGAATGAGAAAGATGAGAATAAACATGCAGCGTCTGTTGACGAAACGGTTGTTCAGGTAGACGCATATCAGGATGCTTATAGCGATTAGAATTCCGTAAGGGATCTGCAATAACGTGGTGCCCAGCTGACTGAATCCGAACCCCTGAATGATCAAGGTGCCAAAGTTTGATATGCCGCCGTTGGGGACGTTGCAAACGATTCCAAGGACAAAAAAGAGGTATATCTTGATGTCTAGAAATGCTTCCTTGACCTGATAAGCTTTCAAGTGCTTGTTCTCGATGCCGGTCTGGTTCTCTCTTAAGCGCTGGACTGCCATGCGTTTCTCTGCTCGAGAGAGACCCTTCGCTGTCACCGGCGAGTCAGGCAAGAAGATGAACATAACAATACCCCATGCGGAGCATAATGCCCCTATGATCAGGAATTCGTACTTCCAGGACGGGAGAGCGCCTCTGATACTACCAATTCCTAAAACTAGAGTTAGCTGCAGCAGGTCTAGACACTCGGGATACTCACCATAGCCGAGCAGGCCGCCCAGAGCGATGCCGAATCCATTCGCCGTGTACCATAAGCCCATACGGACAGGTTGCTGCTTTCTCGTATACCACATCGATGTTATCAACATAAACGAAGGATCGGAACAAGCTTCTGCAGCGCCGGCGAGGAACCGAAGAGCTAGGAGCTGTCCGAAATTCTTCGCAGCCGCTTGGAGCATTAAAAAGAACCCTCATGACGATTAGCAAGGCCGGAGGAATACGAAAAGAAATAACATACCCCAAAAGAAGATATTAGCGCCCAGATATTTTCCTAGATGATTGGTATTAGAAGCAACCTCTTTATTTCAATCAAAGGGCCGGAACGTGCGTACCAATAGGCAAGCGCTGCATCAGGAAATTCGTAGGAAAGGCCCAAAACAAGAAACCGAAATAGAACACAGAGCTTAGCCAGTTATAGTCTGTGCCTTGTAGATCGAGGTCCTCTCGTATTCCAAAAATTGCTAGATCATGTTAACAGCACAGAAAAGATGGAGGCGTCAGGGAAGACGGACCAGCATAGGACAGAGTTGTCTTATCGATGTAAAAGAAAGCATAGCAAACAGCTAGGTACGGTATAATCATGAAATCGATCTATATATCAGGTATCAGTTAGCAGCTCATGATGCATACCTGTAGGTCCCTTCTTTACCTTTCGAACGAGTTTCCGCTCTTCATCAGGGTCCAGTGGCTCGTGTATTTGCTCCGGCGAGTCGAACAAGGCCATGGCCACGTCTGCATCCCGGGCTGCGATACCCTTGGGTGACGGAGAAATGCTTGTGCGCTCATGGTGAACCGCCGTAGCAGGTTCAATATCGTCAGGTTTATTCGTGTCGCTTGCCATATTTTTGATATCTCCGTAGAGCCAAAATGATAGTGAACAATGTATTCAAGTATCAAGGATATAACGATGTCTGAGAGACGATTAGTCTAGAAAGTCTGACAAGTGATTGTTATCAATGAGAAACTTGAGGCTTGAAGCTCGGGTTTCCCAGTGACTTTCCCGCGTCTTGAACTGAACAGTTCAATCATAAAAGAAGAAGCACATACAACAAATCTAGAGCGAGAGATCAACTCAGCCTCAATTTTCGGATTTCTCTCAAAAAAAATCGCCTTCGTGAATATCACGAATGACGAGGAGTCTTGTTGACGGAACAACATAAACGTTGTCTCACCTCTTCACCGAGATGACGCTCACCCAATCGTGGTCTTCGGCATTTGTGGCTTCCCCACGTCGATTTCCCCATGATTTTGTGAGAATGCGGGGGAGAGCCGTCCATCATTGCCGATCAGGATGAGGGGGGAGACGTCTGGCCGCCTATCTCGGTCGATACCGAGTCTTCTCCAACCCCATACTACGAATTGGGGAACTATGGTAGTGAGGTTGGTTAGGGGAAAGCTATTCCGCCATGCGAGAAGACGCTCGCATGGGATCCGCGTGTGTAGCCCGAGTAATCGAAGTGGTGACTGATTACATCATCCGGAGAAGGTGGCGCATTCGCAGAACCGATGGTGACTTAGTAGGCAGGTTGATATAGGATGTCACCAACTCCTAGGTTAGGATATCTAAGGCCTACCGCTTACTTATAACATAGAGATCTTTTCAATCCGTTAGATGTGCGCACACATTACAGATTCCTACGCGACATGAATTGATGTACAGAGCAAGGAAGCTATACGTAACTAGCAATGATTCTCTGGAAATCTGATTTAAGATAGATCTATATTAATAGCAATTCTGTATATGGTAGCTATAGCAGCATCCGGTATATAGTTGCCGTTGGAACCCGCAATGAATCAGGCGGCAGGAATATTAATATTGCCTGCATAGTTGCTGCATATCGTGACCAGCTTGGTACCTTGGATCTTGTCGATGGTCGTCACGACTGTCTGTGTGTCTTCTTGCCATGGCAATAGCACCTTTCCTATTGCATACTACTCAAGTTGAAACGTATGCGGGGACGCCACAAGATCTAGCCTAACGCCGCTCAAAACCTGCAACATCCACGATGTCACTAATAAATAGCCTGCTGTCGGCCATGTCGGGATGCCGGGCCATTCTTCCACGCCAACCGCGTCGGAGGGAGACATTCCACATATCAAAACAGGCCCAACTCTGTAGCATGGCCAAAGTCGCATCGGATCGTCATTGATAATTTCATGCTATTGCTTGGCTAGCGGAACGAAATGAAGTTGAGAAAGTGGAGAACTGGAGGGACACGAGAAAGATGTCCCGGAAAGTACGGAACGGATGTCATGAAGCATCAGGCGTTGTCTATATAAGTCGAGGGTGAAGAAGGTCGATCACATCATGCTACTTCACTGCATCCCAGGGCACTTTGCTGTATCTTACACGAGGAGACACGGCGATAATTCACGATGGCTAGTCTAAAGTTGTCACTTGGCTTCGCCCTCTTGGGTCTTTCCGCGGCCCAGAAGCCCGTGGGTGACGCCGACAACCACCCCAAGATCACAACCTACAGATGCACGGTTGCGGATGGATGTACAGAGGCGACCAACTACCTCGTCCTCGACTCGGCCTCGCACGGGGTTCACCAGGTCAACAGCAGCGCGGGCTGCGGCAACTGGGGTAGCGGCCCGGATCCTACGGCGTGCCCAACCGTAGAAGACTGCGCGAAGAACTGCGTGATGCAGGGAATCCAAGACTACAAGACCGTCGGTGTCACGACCCAGGACGACCAGTTGCACATGGAGCAGATCGTCAACGGCAACGTCGTGTCGCCTCGGATATACCTGCTCAACGAAGCGCGGGACAAATACGAGATGTTGAAGCTCACCGGACAAGAGTTCTCCTTCGACATCGACGCGACGCACCTGCCATGCGGTATGAACAGCGCCCTTTACATGGGCGAGATGCTGGAGGACGGCGGCCAGAGCGATTTGAACCCTGGCGGTGCCACGTGGGGAACCGGCTACTGTGACGCCCAGTGCTATGTTACTCCATTCATCAACGGTGTGGTGAGTAGAACCCAGCTCTTCCCCTTCTAGTCGCTGCTATCGTGCGACTCGACTAACGATGGACTTTCTTACAGGGAAATGTCGGTGAAAAGGGTGCTTGCTGCAATGAGATGGACATCTGGGAGGCCAACGCTCGATCAACTCAGATTGCTCCTCATACCTGCAACCAGACTGGTCCGTATCTTTGCACTGGCGCCGAATGCGCTGCAGGAGGTGTGTGTGACAAGAATGGCTGCGGTTGGAACACGTACCGGTTGAACCAAAAAGACTACTACGGAGAGGGTCCAGACTTCGACGTCGACACCACGAAGCCGTTCACTGTTGTCACACAATTCCCGGCAGACGAGAGCGGCGTTCTGACCGGTATTCGCCGGCTGTACTTGCAGGACGGCAAGGTCATCAAGGCCAAGACTATTGAGAAGCAGGGCGTGCCGGCAGTCGATCTCGAGACCGACGAATACTGCAAGGCCACCGGTGCTACAGATTTCATGAGACTGGGAGCTTTGTCCGGCTTTGGCGAGTCGCTGACCCGCGGCATGGTGCTCACGTTCAGTCTGTGGTGGGACGAGGGCGGTTTCATGCAATGGCTCGACGGCAGCGCACAAGGTGCTGGCCCTTGCAACGCGACCGAGGGCAATCCCACGAACATCAGAGTCATCGAGCCGGCGCCGCAAGTCACCTTCAGCAACATGAAGTGGGGAGAGATCGGATCGACGTATTCCGAGGCATAGGTTAGTAAGGTAGGGAGGCTCGGATCGGCGCGGAAGCACGGCCAAAAGACAACCCTTGGCTAGCAGCGGATGATTAAACAACTACCAGTAGTAGTACTAGTAGTATCAAATAGACTAGATAAATGGACGGATGAAGTACCGTGCATGATACTTGAGGCTGATGCTTACTCCTGTGAGCTACCTAACTATTCGGTGACCCGAACTAACCGCCGCCTCTCTGACCCCAACCCCAAGCGTCATCGTCAGCAAGCCCATGTGTTCTTGGTGGTATGCCAATGTCACGTCACGCCTAAGCAACGTGTTCAGTCAATGAGGCTCGAGCGATCCCCAAACAAGCGGTGACTATTTTTGCAACCATGATAAGCAAGCAACCTCGTGTGCGTGATGTAAGCGCGCATCTGGCCTAATTTGTCGAGGGTGCGAGACAGACAGGGATGGTAAACATGGCTCGTAGGGTATAGACTGGTGGTAAGGTGGCCCGTCAGCTGACGGCGTTATGCAACGCGCTCCAACTCGGTGAGAAAAGAGCTGCGACAGCTTTGCTTTGCTTGCTTGCCTAGCTGCGGGTGTGTGTGCCTTGGAGGATTTGAGCCGAGAAGGAGGGATATATAAATGGTGGCTTTTGCGCGGAGAATGGGGTTGATGTTGAGGGGTTTCAAGCTTCAGTGTTCTACTACAGATCTGTATGACTATCGTTCTTCGATAACAAGCTCGAGATCTTAGTTATTATTGAAAAGAGTATACCGATTCTCGCCCTCCTTTATCAGAGAAAATGCATGTGGCACAATTCACCATTAGTGGCAAGCATGAGATTGCTCGTGGCCGGCCTACTTCTACCCATTCATGGCGGTAACTTGAAACAGCAATCTTAGGCCAGTCAGTCAGTCGGTCGGTCCGTGAGACTAAATTCCTCTGTACAAGTTTACTTATACGAATCCTAGGTCTTCGAGGAAGATGTACTACCTATCGCCTCAACATAGAAACTACTATATCACCAATCAGAACTCGTTGAAACGTCCCAGTTGACGAATACGGGGTGTTAACTCGCCACTCTCTCAATGATACGTCTCGAGGGCCCCTCCTTTTACGCGCAACTGTATACGATGAGGACGATAAGCACATTGGATATAATATGGGGAGTGTAATAGAATTCGGGAGGATAATCTGCATAATTCACATATGTAACGAGAACGGGAAATTTGATAATTCGGTATCGGATGTCGGCAGGGTGGAATTATTATTATGCTTCGGCATGGAATAGCAAAGACGAATATTCGTCAGCAGCGCAGGGATAAGAGCGCACATTACGACATCCATATAAGCCTCTATACGATATAATGTCAAGTGCCCCTATTTTATTCATGTATTTCTGACTCGAGATGTCACTTCGCGGCCATGACTCATTCAAACTTCTCATATCTATTTGGGTAATAACCGGTATTCAGATAAAGGGTGTTTGGTGCAACAAAGCTCTTGAGGGGAGAAAATATGAGTAAAGTATCCGTAGAGCTAGTCCCTAAAATGTGTACATACCTACCAATGAGGCACACCCTATCAATCACAGTAAAGATGTACCGCTTTACCATTGGAGGGCTCCTATGAGAGACCTGCTGTTAAAATCTCAACGTGGAATACTTCGAGTTGTAACGGTGAAGTAGAATCACGCACCGCAGCAAGTAGCGGGCCGTGTAGCAGGCGTGATTCTCGTTCTAGCACTCAGGGGATATGCCGTCCTAGACAAAGACAACTAGTAAAAAAGCGCCATCGTAGAGATACAGTGAATGTTCCTTGAAAGCGAGATGGCACCAAACAAAGGTCTCCGTTACTGAAACTCAATGCCTTATGCCACCTTCAAGGACACGCGAGATCAAATCTCTAAAGTGAAAGCGTATCTAACATTGGCTTCTTTATTGGCTTCTTCTGCGATGCCAACAAGGAATTATCATTTGCTTTCGTGATTAATAGGCTTGTTTATTCTCGTCATGTTTAAATACGCCATTATGTCCATGACTCTCTGCGAGCCCCTTGCTATTATACTTAAGGTAAAAATCGGAGGAATTCATTAACACCAAAGGATCCAACACTGCTTCGTTTCTTGTCGAAAGCATTTACTATTATCTTTATTCATTATATCTTGCTAACGCTTATTCGCCATGGACTACTACCAGCCAGAATCACGGTCACTGCGCCAGTCGCGGCCACCGATGTCACTAACACCCCTGAAGTCATTCAAGGGCCGAACCAACAGCGGAGAGAGAGAATCTGCAGACTTTCTCGACCGATGGAGTCCCCAGCTAGACCACGCTCACTACAGCCGCGTGCGACTGCACCGCGAGCGCAAGGACTCGGTGAGCCGCTTCCGGCGCAGACGGGGCGAGCATCGCGCCCTCTCGGGCCTCTACCGGGTCCGCGCGAGCGAGGACAGCGACGTAAGATCCGTGACCTCCGTTGACTCTGACTGCTCACTTCTCTCGCCCACAGATAGCGTCGCGTTCTCGGATATGGGGGACCTCGGCTCTACCTTCCAGGAGGAACTGGACTACTACGACGACCAGATCAAGACGCTGCAGCCAGGTGAGTGGCCTGCCCCGCCTAACGCCCGCGGGCGTGCTTTCCGCGTCGACGGGAAGGAGTTTGGGGTGGAGAAGGCGAAGGCACTGAAGAGCTGGGGCTTCGCCCAGGGAATGATGTATGGTGGCAACTCTGCGTCGTTGCGGGATACGGATCGCGTGCACCCCCCATCGAGCTATGCCCCCGGCGTTATCTTCAGCGCGCCGCATCATACCGCCGGGGAAGACGCGCAGTGGGTCTCAGTGAGCGACGCGAATAACACGGCAACGCCATTTGGGATCGTTCATAGTAAGTATAGGAAGATGGTGGTGTTAAAGGTGTTTGGGGAGCATTGCACTTGCGTGCCTGTTTATTCGCATAATGGCAAGGGGTTGGAGGGGAAGGTGAATGTCGCGGAATATGTGAGTATTCGGGATGCCGGTGATAGGAACCCGGAGTTGACGGAGGGCGTGCATGCTTGCTTGCTCGCGGTTGGGAATGAGGATTTTCGGGGGAGGATTGTGAAGGGCAAATCCTGCGTTAAGCTCACTGAGCTTTATTCTCATCGGTATAGTGCGCCGGCGACTATTGAGGGTAAGCTTGAGGAGGGGAAGAGGGACTCGAAACGACTGCTCCTTAGACTTGTGGACAAGGTGAATTCCTAGGTTGAGTAGGTATGAGGTTGTTTGGATGGGGGTATAAATGTTGTAGAGAATAACCAGATGAGAAGAAATTTAAACTCGGCGCTGTGATACCCCCTATCTAGGAATGAGAGATTGATAAAGTAAAACCGATCTGTGCCTAGTAGCCTCATTCTTCGCGTATGAGGCCCATCGCAAGCTTTTGAAGCATCATGTCCATGTAGAAGATAGAGATGAGTGGCTCTGTAATAACCAAACGGTAATACCTAAATCTGTCATGGAATTGTCGTTAATCAAGGCATGACTGTGCTAGGTGGCGTGGAGCAATAAGAATATGAATGAACGATGAGGTCGAAAATGATGGAGCAAAACTGTCTGACTCGTTAGTACACAAGTGCCGTTAAAATCAGAATCTTGCGGTCCTTGGAGTTGGTTGACGATGAAACGAAACCTGTTCATGACCCCAGTCGCACGAACCCCGTCCCCAAAAGTTGTTGCCCGCCGATCCAAGATGCCGTGATGTGAAACACCAAGGTTCACATCCCCATGTGAGGTTCATCTTGGCGACGTCTCAAAGCTCATACAGCACATCCCCGATGTATTTAAATAACTCCCGTCCAACCCTCTTTCGACTATTCAAGTAAAATGAAATGCCCATTCGGTCGAATTCCCAAAGACCGAGGTAAAAATGAAAATAAGAATATTATTATTCTCAGCGGCGGCCTTATGGCTGCACCGATTACCGGTGACATGGGGGCAGAGAATACCGGTTAACGACCCGATGACAGCAGACGCGTTCTCGATCGCTGAAGAGGACTCCATCACCGAGCAAGTAGCGATAAACCGCACCGACACGAACCCAAGTCCATCTGATCCTCCTCCCCCTCCACCAGGACAAGAACAAGAACAACCCGTGCCCATCTCCGTAGTCCTATTCGACGGACCCCCGGGCCCAAAGGAGAACTGTCGCGGCAACGCCATCCTACGGATCGGGCTGACGAAACCCGGGACAGAACACACGGTGCCGACGTGCTATAATGTCTCGTCCTCCACCTCCACCTCGCGTGTCGCGGTCGCGCAATGCGGCAACTTCCTAGCGAATAAAGACGACGGGTGCGAGGCGCGCATCTTTAGCGAACCGGGGTGTAAAGAGTTTAGCAATGTCGCCGTCTTTGTCCCCGAGGTTAAAGCTTTTGGGGGGTATATGCGCAGTATGGAGATTGCTTGTGGGATTGTGGGCGTTGTCCCGCCGCCGCTGAAGTTGCCGGGTTTGGAGTTGCCGCCTGGTGCGGTGCAGGCTGTGGGATAGCCAGGCTGGAGAGAGGCTTTGGAGAGTATTATTGCTCCTTATGTGAAAGGGCTATGTTCTGGATGCGAGGTATGGCATTGGCCTTTGTTAATGTGAAATGCTTCCTGGGCATTGTGAGGATGCTGGTGAGGCGTGAAGGTGTAAGTCAAATCTGAGTGCATCCTGGACCGTCGTTGAGCTTCTGACGGCTTACTTGGTGCTAACTTCGGAATATAGATTTCACCACTTACTTATCTACTCGTCTATGAGTCTCTGAGATACCCAAAACGCTAGAATTAACTCAATATAGAGAGGGCGAATGTGAGATTTAGATTATTGGATACTTTAGAGCTTCTATCTAATGCAAGAGCATGGCTTCTCACAATGTACCTACTTAAGTACATATGATGGCCCCGGGAGGTATTAATACGAGATAATACAAATCTATCCACCTATCCCGTACTCCTTGGTTCATCTACCTATATGTTTATTTTTATTTTTATCTTGTATATATATATATATATAAATAAGAGGTGATAATTACAACAAAAACCGCTACAAAGCTATCTCTCATAGGAATGCATTACACACGTGGTCTGCCTCCCAATTCAGTATGTCCTTTGTAGCGCTCGGCCGAGAGCGTCCACATGACTTAGAACAAGACGATTTACAACGGCCTAACGTGACCCAAGCCAATCTAACTTCCTACATAAGTTACGATAATCGTGAATCGTCCATCAATTGGGACATGTCTACCTATGCTTACTACAGAATACTACTCTATCGGAATGTATCAACCAGTCGGTTGCACTTCTCCGTATAATCACTCACTCTAGATCAGGTACCTTCTCGAGGTTCATATCCAACTAGATGCATGCCCACCCATACTTTCTAGACTAAGAGTAGACGTATTTAGGAAATGCATGTAGTTACTCAAACCTGATGTATTATAAGTATTTGTTCAAGCAATCACGCAAACCAAACCTCAGACACACTGCAAGCAGTGTAGAGTATTGTTAGCTAAGGAGGCATAGAGGGGGGTAGGGGATACCCTGCACTAAATGAGCCAAAAGCGAATAACCACATGCGCTAAAAGGATTCGAACCAATCTCACTACAAGGCTCAGACAGTGTAGACGGCGCTCAGCTTATCAGATAAAGCAGCACACCTGACCCTTCAACTCCAGCTTAGGTACCTCGACTAGCGGCAAGGCGTGTCATGACGCCTGAAACGCCGCCGTCTTTAGGTCACTAGAGCCACTAGAGTCTCTAGGTAAAGTCAACTAACCACCACTAAGAAGTGAGGGGTCCTGGCGCCACCTGGACCACCCGCACTGTCCACCATCGTCCCACTATGGGCGCCCCTCTTTAGCAGCTGCGTTCAGTTCCGCTTTGGGCCCTCAGGGCTGCTCAGGGCTGCAACTCCCGACTCCGGCAACCCCTACCGGACCTAGTAAAGTAGTACAGTAGCACAGTAGGTAGTGGGATGGGCTCATTCATCATCCATCACATCATTCATCTTTCACTTCCTAACTTCGACTTACTTACTTCGCTTCTTCTTTTGTCTCCCTTCCTTTTGGAACCAACAGCGAGACACCTTCTCAACAGCCACGACGACACACAACGCAAAAATCACGCAGAATTTAACTTCTCGCTTCTGCCCAGTTAGCAGGCAAGTTTATCTGTCAGGCATATATGTAAGTATGTAGCAGCACACTTACATAAGTACCTACCTCGGCATCCCTGCTTGTCCTTCCCCCTCGTCACACAACCCCCCTTGTGCCACGTCCGGAAGCCCCAAGATCCAAAGAAAGATCCAGGATGGCGAGAACCCCGCCATAGCCACTGACTGTTGCTACTAGACAAGAGCAAACCCCTCCAATCTCCCGCCTTCCCGCCTCTCCCGACTGAAATACCATACTTTAAGTTCGCCGCATCGTTCCCGTTTACGCCAAACTCAAACCAAAGGGGCATCTGTCAGCAACAGCTGGTGGTAGATTCGTGACCAACGACGAATCGCATCAAAGAGCCTCCCTTCCGCTACGAGAAATACAATACTAAGTCGTACCTTGTTCGCTGGAGCCACGCCGTCTCCCCCGGTAGTATCCCGATATCGAAACGCCCGGGTCATTTCCGACCACTGCCCTTACTGTTCAGTCAGGCGCCAGGAATCGGTACGAACGGGATACTCTTTCCTGCGCCCACACGAGATCGAGAAGTCAAAGGAACCACACGTGGACAATACATCGCCACCTATCCCTTCCACACTTGCCTTGTGCTAAGGAGAAGCCGAGAACAAAAACTCCAAAAGGGGCGATAGTCGTGGTCGTTCACAGTTCTTCGCGCCGTCGAGACATTGAACTTCCCCTAGTCGGACGTTAAACCGCCCAAATCACGCCTTCAAAATGAGTAGCCCCAGGCGTCGCATCGAGACTGATGTGAGTCACCTTGGAGAAATATTATACCTGTTGCGTCCGCCTGCTAACCCGGTTGCTTGCACAGGTCATGAAGTATGTTGATGGAGAATAGGAGCTCATCTAGGGTGGTCGATATGATGTACTAACAGCGCGTATAGGATGTACGGGAAACACCCTACGCACGACGAAGCTTGGATGCCCTGGATACTGACTCTAGTCTAGGCTTATGAGCGACTATGAGGTGACGTTGGTCAATGACAACAGTATGTCACCCCCAATGGACCCATACACTCTGAATACGGGACACTAAATAGCTAACTATTTTTGCGTAGTGTGAGGACACATCTTCCCAATTCGAGTGTGCATCGCGTGTCAGCATCCTAACTTTCCTGTGTATCTAGGCAAGAGTTCTACGTTCGGTTTAAGGGACCGACCGAGAGTCAGTCGCTGCCATCTCTCTTCAAACCCCGGCCTACGCTAACATTCGTCTAGCCCCTTTCGAGAATGGAGTTTGGAAAGTCCACGTCGAGCTACCCGATCAATACCCGTATAAATCTCCCAGTATTGGTTTCGTGAACCGCATATTCCACCCCAACATTGATGAGTTGTAAGTGCACCGGACCGGGGAGCCATACTTGGCCTGGAACCTCTTCCGTCGAGACCTGCTAAGCAAGTTCTCTGTATTAGGTCGGGCTCCGTCTGTCTGGATGTTATAAACCAGACATGGTCACCGATGTTTGATATGATCAACATCTTTGAAGTCTTTCTGCCACAGTTATTGAGGTATCCCAACCCGGCCGATCCTCTAAACGGTGAAGCTGCGGCTCTACTGATGCGAGAGCCCAAGAGTTATGACGCCAAGGTGAAGGGTAAAGAATAATTCAGACTTTTATTCCACTTTCTACGATCTGTGCCTGACAAGCGTTTGTACAGAATACGTCCAAAAATACGCGAGTAAGGACGCCGTAGACGAGGCCGGCGCCGAAAGCGAAGACGACGACGACATGTCCTCGGTCGCCAGTTTCGGCGATGATGATGACGATGAGCCTGCTGGTCAGATGGACGATGTATAGGAACAGTTCTCTGCCACTGGCAACGGTGTCGCGCTTAAGGATGTTGACGGTGCTACCGACTCGTCATCATCATCCCAAGACACCCTTCCCGTTGCTCAAGATGACGTTGTCGCCGATATCGGAGAGAAACGGGAGGAATGATTATCAAAGCAACAATAGCGTTCGGCTTTTAGCATACACAACTTGTAATTGAATTACTTTTTTTCGTGGGTGGGAGTCGGTTTATTTATCTATTGCTTGAGTCTATTCTCACGCTAGCTGGGGAGCCGGGGCCCGAGTCGCGTTAGGGAACGGTCTCTTTTCTGCGCTCGGAGTTTGCATAACATAACTAGGTTATCGCCGTACTCGTACTGGAGGGGGGAAGAAAGATAGGAGACATCAGATTTCTTCCCATTCTCCCGGAATGGAGCGTATGGTATGGATGGGCCATGGATTAATTGTTTACAATTGTTACTTTGTATGGATTCGTTCATGGGTTTGGCTGGGTTCGGTTGGGTTTCGTTCGTTTGACTTAACTTGACTTGACTTAACTTAACTTAACTAGGAAGAAGAAATACTTGCGTGGGATCACGCATAACTCTCCTCTCTTCACCCACATGTGTTGTCTTGAGTGTTTTTGCTTTAAAGGCGTTGAGGAGTTGCCGAAGAAGGAAGTGAAGTGCTGGGCGGTGGGACTAGGTAGGTAAACTTAAGTAGATAATAGATTAGGATTAGTAGGTATCTAGAGATTCTTCCGGTTCAAGCTCAAGTGGGAGACAGGTGCGACTGACTGACTGGCTGGCTGGCTGGCTGGCTGGCTCTCGTCCGAGCGGGCATCTGGTGAAGCCGGAGAGGGAGAGTTAAGTTTTAGGGGTCTTTGTTTATACGTGTTTATTATGATTTTGCTTGCGCGCTTACTTAATTACTTACTTACTTGCTTGCTTGCCTTTCTACTTGTGTACCTAAGGTTAGGTAGGTCCTGAGGTTAAGTTGAGTTAGGTTGGGTCCACGTAGTTATTTATGGCTATGCGCCATCGGACGTTTTACACAGATAGACTTGATGGGAGAGCATAAATAAATTGAAACGCTGGTTGGGTGGTGGTTGGACTATGGTTGAACTGATCTCATCACATTGCACCTGCTCACCTGTTAAACTAGCACAGCATATACACACCTACATATAATTAATTCTATGACTTAAGTACCTACCTAGGTATAGTCTTAGAAATCACGTATTCATTCATACCTGTGCTCTACGCATGCGCACACACACATAGTATAGTGAGATAAAATCAGTGTTGAGCTATTTAGATGTAGGTAGGTAGGTAGGTAGGTGGGTGAGTAAAATAGCACTTAAAGGGGTAGTTATATTTAGTGATTTTTCTACCTATTGATTGGGCTTGTGTTAAAAATTGTTTCACCTCTATTATTTATTGATTTGACCCCCCCAGGTCTCCTTTTCCTGCTTTCCAAATGACTTATTCTTATCAACTCGATCGATCAAAGGCACATAGGTACCTAGGTACTTAAGGTATGCCCCCATATCATCGCTGGACAGAAAGCTTGGACAGTTCTAGGTACGAAAGAGGGGATGAGCATAGATACTTGGACTTCGCGTGTATTATGGTAATTGAAGAAATAAGGGAGCTTGGAAACTTGATTGAAAACTTGGGTATATGGTATATCCACGGCAGGTGAGTCTGAACTATGTACATGCATTTTACCTAGGTATTTTCATAATACGCGGGTAAAAGGTTAGGAGCCAAGAGGTGACGACTCATGTTTATCCCTTTAACCATCCCAACCAGCCATTCCCTCTTCACTCATTCCTTTCTCTCCGCGTCCGTCCCGTAACCGGCAGTAAGCGCATTTCATATGGACTAGTCCTCTGAGTCGTATTCCACCAGCGTAGACGTAGACGCAGACATAGCTGTACATTTCGACGGATCAGAAAAAGATGATAATAAAGCCTGTCCGCCTCCGCCTCCGCCTCCACTATGCCGATGTTTATTACCATCAATATTATTTTCATCGCCGAGAGTGGTTGGATTCTCTATCTTTACTGCTTTTTGCCCGTCCTCGCGCACACTGTCTACCTGTTCCGAGTTTCCTTCCACGGGGGCGTCCCTGGTTTGCTGTTCAGGAGCCTGGGTGGTTGACGATGTTGGTAACGAAGATACTGCCGGCGTGGATTGAGGATGATGGTCGTTGGCAGGTCGTTTCCGCTTTATCCCTTGGATCCTCGATGGCGTCGTTGTTTTAGATGTTGGGGCATCTGCGCCTCGCGACCTCGAGATCAAGGGTAGTATGAATGGATCTTGTGAAGCACGGGTATTGCGCGTGATGGAAGACACGAGGGAGTCTCGCGTCGAAGCGGCCTTCACCTCGGATTTTAAGCGTTTCTTGCCCCTCTGTGTCTCTATGTTTGTGTTTGAGGGGCCGCCCTCTTGAGTGTCCCTCGGTGCTGACTGAGCTGTGAAGAGTGGTTTTATAAGTGCTGCATCGCGAATTCTCGGTATCTTTTTCGTCACTTCACCGCCTGGTGTGTCATCATCGTCTTCTCCAGAAGTATCTACACTGGCGCCAATTCCGAAATCTACGAGCGCCGCCCGCCGCGCATCTTCCTCTGTGGCGGGGACGAGGTCGATCCCTAGGCTCATGCGCTCCTGTAAATCCTCGGTGCTCGCAGCTTCTTTCTCGCGGGCCTTGCGCCCGGCGCGGAAAGCGGCTCTTAGGCGACGATTCTGAGTGTACGGGTCCTCCCACGCACGATGGCTCGCATATTCTAGCTCGGCGATGCGATGAGATCTCTCGATCAAAACACCGCGGTCCTCGATGGTCTTTTCCAGTCTAGCAAAGGCGTTGTTACGGAGAGCGTCCTTTTCTTTCTCCGTCAAGATCTCTCCTACGCCGCCTATCAGAGCACTCGAAGACACTAGACTGTCGTCTTTATCGTCGCCCGTGTCCCGTTTCGTCCCGCCCTCGGTTACCACGTACCCGGAGTTGGCAGGGTCGGTGCGGATCTCGATGACGCCGCCGCAGTCGGCGTGGCGCATGCGGAAGCTCCATATCGAGGTGCTGTAGTAGGCGCGACCTTCTTCTTCTCGGCGTTGAACCGCACGCCTTGGCCGATGATGGTGGGCTTCGGGCAGGTGCCGCACCAGACGCCGAAGGGCATCTCGAAGCGCACCGTCAAGATTCCCTCGGTGCGCAGCTTGGAGGCGCGTGAGCCTAGGGGGTGTTTCTTGTTGAGCGCATTGCCCGAGATGGTCCCCTCGACGTCGGGCGGGACGTACCGCCCCATGTTGAAGCCCTGCATGATGGCGGCGAGTTCGTCCTGACTTGTGTTGAGGGGGTAGGCAATTCGTATTCAGAAAAACTGTGTCGTTGACGCTGTCGTGGTGTTAGAGGCGATGCGCTTTCGAAAAGTAGCCGTGATAGAGCTCAAGGTTGAGTTCGAGTTTCGAAGAGACGAAGCGCTGCGTATTGCGGAATGTCCATCGATAAACCCAACTCAAGGGCATGACTCTTGCAACCGATGGCCTTGTCCCGGCAAGCCAGCAATTACGGCGCTCATTTCCATCTATCTGAAGAGCTTCAGATTTGGTGGCTGGACCTAGCTCACCTAAAGCATGGTATGACACATGCGTATGAAATATTGTCGCGCCAGAGATGTTGACTCTGATGGAAGAGGAATCGGAGCCGAGTTGAAGAGTTCGGAGGAAGAAGATGGAGGGTTGTTGGCGTCGTCTCGAGTTGATTTGGACGATCTGAGGTGAGGTCGGTAACAGGCGACAATGCTCGAGTTCTATTTGGGTTGCGATTCTACTGTCGAATGCCCCGCAGAAGAAGCCCCAATGGATCCAGGCTGCCGCCGCCAGGTCACATTCCCAGCAGGACCCTGAACCCCGCTAAACAGTCCAGGCTACAGGGGTTGAATTGTCGTCACAGTTGTCTATCATCTATCACCAAGACCGAAGTAGAATAAGATACGATCATAAAAGTAAGGAAGATGGGCTGAATAGTATGATACTGGAGAAGAGAGGCCGCTGTAAACCGTCCAAAGTAGAGAATCCCTGTAAGCAGATACTGGAAAATTATTATATCAAAACTGTTCCTTGCGCCTCGCATCCCGTTGTATGCCCGCTTGCGTTGCGTTGCGTATTACTACCCGCCCATATTGATAACTAAATACCTATATCGACTTGTACATTGAAATGATACATCATGAACTACCTTACATTACACAGCATACAGCTGTCTAGGCTTTCCCCCCGCGCACGAAGCAAACTTCCACCACCGATTATGATACGCTCCCCCAATATTCACAAGACCCCATTTGATAGGCGCCGGGATAGGCGGCCAGTTGGCCCACATGCCGTCCTCGACCGTGCCGTCGAGGTTGAGCAGGAAGAAGGGCACGACGTCGAGCGTGCCGGCTTTCGTGACGGTGCTCTTGCCCCATGTCTTGAACGTCTGCGACGCCGCGGCTTCCTCGGGGGTGCCTGCTTTGGGCGCGTTCGGGTGCTCCGCGAGCTGCGAGATCGTTGAGATCTCACTGTGGAAGTGCGTCTCGAACGGCTCTTGGAATGAGGTCATGATGCGGCGTAATTCGGTGCCTGAGAAGTCCTTCGGGGATCTTAGGGTTGTGAGGTACTTTTCGAACTCGGCTAGACCGGGCAAGAAGGCTTCTGCAAATGGGAGAAAGAAGGAGAGTTTGTTAATGAGGATGTTCATGGCAATGCCAGTTGTTGTTTAACAAAGGGAGACTTGTAGGATAGAGGGTTCGAGATTATACATACCGTGCTCCTTGTGCGTCTCGGCCCAGATGGTCTTGTCGTCGAGGACCTCCTCGACTTTGGTGAACAGCGACGCCTCCTCGTCATCATGATGTGACTTGACGAACTTGTACCAGGTCAAGGCGTAGCCGATGAAGTCGGCAATGTCGACGTCCTTGATATTGGGGGCCTGCTGGTAGATGGAGTTGTAGCCGCGGAAGATCGAGTTGTGCAGCAGGGCCATGTGCGTCGCGCCCGTCGCGAATATGTCCGTCTAAGAAATTAAAAAGATTGGTCATTAGTGATGGTATTCTTTCTACCAGCTAGATGGCGATGAGGGGTCTGGTTAGGGACTTACCCTGCCCGTCTCGAATTGGGGCGTCGTGATGAGCTTCAGCGGCGCATCGGCCCACGGCTTGGCCGGTTCGGGATCTGTCGAAGTCATGAGCAGCGGCGATCGTGTGATGAAGAGTCCGATGAGGATGGGGATGGCGAGTAGGATAGGCCGGTTGAGCAGTCTGCGTCTTTCTGCGTTCATGGTGAACAGTGAACTGGGGGGAGGGGATTGGCCAGAGGTCGAAGGTCCGGGGCGGTAGTGTTTTATGTAACCGTTCGGCTTGTCGGGGGGTTATCGAGATGCGTTCAAGGGTTCACACAGGTTCGTTGTGGAGTACTGTAGTATGTAGTATCAGTGGTATGGTAGTATGGTAGTATGGTAGTATGGTATGTGTGACTCTGGCTTCATTGGGGGGAATTGGGGATTGGGAAAAGCGTTGTCGGTATT
Organism: Xylaria sp. MSU_SB201401; assembly: GCA_002288965.1. Lineage (NCBI taxonomy): Eukaryota > Fungi > Ascomycota > Sordariomycetes > Xylariales > Xylariaceae > Xylaria > Xylaria sp. MSU_SB201401. The sequence goes on along the minus strand of NPFG01000222.1, from coordinate 18,141 downwards.
GGCCAGACGAGCTATCATCATGCGAGGTCATGCCATTCGATAGCTCAAGCTGGAGCTTGGTTCCTTACCTCCTTGCGTCACTAGCATCACTGCCTAGGGCATATACATGTAGGTACATCGCTATTTTGGTATTGTCGCTATCATGGTTACAAAGTGTAGCTGATGCTTTGTGGTAATCGCTAATTAGACGGTCTCTGATTGGTTGTTGAGAGCTATAGCTCCTTGACCAAGCTGCCCATGGACTGAGCTACTTGAACTAATATCCAGCCAGTTAGGTACTCGTAGGTATCCCCTCATGTTATATCCCCGATCGCCCACGGAGGTTTTGAGTTTAATTGATACGGCATCTATGTAAACTGCTGGCACAAGATTGAAGAACACTGGATGTGTCTTTTGCCGGACGGAATTTGTGTAGTGCGGTAGACGCAGACTTTGTTCGTTGTATCGAAGATTTCTACTTGTCAAGCTGCTTGAACAGCGAATAGCGTTGGCAAGAAATAGTCAAAGCTATGAGATCCGCTCACTAAGTACTCTGTATCTGTCTTTTAAAAAGGCAATGGGTTGATTGTAACTTCTCCAAGGCAGAAACAATTGTTCGTCACAGATTCTTATATATGAAATGTTCAGCTTGATGAATTGTCAGGTAAATAAAAAAGAGACGCCCATCTTAAGTAAAGTACTGGGTCTGGACAAAGGCCCTAATTCATCCCTGGGAAAAAACATTTACGTAAAAAAGTATGCTACCATGTGGAATCAATCTTTCTGCTTTTCTTTCGTAGACCTGGACATATCATGGAAATCGTCTACCTGCACCAGCATTGATCGCTTATTCAAAGCTGGAGCTCTACAATAGGTATTTTCAGCATCATCTATTGGTAGACGCATGTGCGTGCGCAGTGCCTATGGGAACGTGCCGAGACATACATCTTAATGTGACTTTCGTAACGACTTACGGAGCATTACTTGTCATGTCAGCCCTAATATTACCAAGACTCTTTTGGGGCTTTATGATAGTTGAAGCAGCCCATTGAGTACGGGTATTAGGCGGACAGGGAAAGAACATGCTAAGTTTAAAGACTTTTGAGAATGTAGGTCTCGATTCTAAGCCCACATTATCGTGAACTGCATGTGGAAAGACTGCCAAGATGCGGGGGCGGCCACCTCTAGAATTCCTGCATGTCATCGATTTTCTCCATCTAGGTTAGTAAATGCTCTAAAAAGCTGACAGGTACCTACCGACTTATTCTTAAGCTCCGCGGGCATCTAATATGGTGTAATCAATTTTGTCTATCTAGGAAAGTAAATATCTACCTGTTAGCTAACTTCGAGCTCCGCGGGAACTGAACATCGTGTAATCCAGCCGTGAAAGGGCGCGCGGAGAAGTTGACTGTATTACCGTGCTTGTTGCCGTTATCGCAATCGGCTATGTCGTGGAACAGGCGCAACATATGAGTCTAGCCATGCATTCTAGCCTGTAACCAACCACCAGCTCGAATCCCGAGGAGATCGCAAGCCACCTTGTGATCGGCGAATGAATGAATGAATGAATGAATGTCATCGTACGGTCGAGATCTCTGTACACTACCTTACACGGATGGCTACCTACTTACTTACCTACCTACTTACTGTAGGTTGTCAAGTAGACAAGTAGGCATGCGGGTCGTCTCCGCTTCCGAGATGCTCGCAAGACTAACCAAGACTGTTTCCGCGCGATAGGATAGAAATTTTGGAGATCGAAGCGGTGGGGTTGGTGGCATTTTCAGCTGAACGTTACTCTGTATATAAAAACATCATGAGGCGCTTCACTTTTTTACTACGACCAGAGCACCGATATCCTCACCACTCTGTCCCCATTCTCATACTGGCCTTTTGCACTCGATTGGACATACTATCCTCATCATTACCTAGTTTTATAAACCTCAATCGCATAACATAGCCCATCATGCCTGAAGGAGGATGCTTCTGCGGCAAGGTCCGATACTCTATTGAAGGAGAGCCACTTGGCAAAGTCCGTTCCGTCCATCCAAATACCCCCCTTCCCTTCCCTTCCCTTACGCAATCTTACCCTCATAATCCTCAGAACCCTCACACCAACCTCCTCACGACATACCAAACTAACACACCACCCTCCCAGGCCCTATGTCACTGCCTAGACTGCCGCACGATCACCGGCAGTACCTACAGCACCAACATCATCGTCGCGGGGCCCAACTTCAAGCTCCTCTCGGGAACTCCCAAGAGCATCGCCAAGACGGCTGACTCAGGCAAGGAGATTGTCTCGCACTTTTGCGGCGACTGCGGGAGCACCCTGTTCCGTGACGGCGTGTCCTTTGGGGATGGGAAGGTTGTGAAAGTGGGTACCTTGGATGATATTGATGCTTTGGATCAGGCGCTGCCTGCTGTTGAGCTGTTTGCTAGTCATCGGGTTAAGTGGGTTGGGGAAGTCCCTGGTGCGGCGCAGAAGGTGGCTATGTAGATTGAGATGTGGGATTTAGGGTATGGAGATATGTGAAGGAGGGATGAGGGTTTGGTTTCGTCTGTGGATTGTGACTTTGAGGGAGTGAAGGAAAGAGAGGTGCTTTGGATGCGTGGGCGGGTATGCGGCGAAGAGTTTGGCCGTTGAGTGTCGAGCGGTGGTTGGTGAGGTTTTATATATATGAAAATTGTCGGATGAGGCTTAATTGATTTAAGCGACTCACGTTCAGGACATATCTCTACTCAAAGGACTTTGAGTGACTGGGCTGTTGTTTTGCGACTGAGGATAATATCGGCACCTACGAGGGTGCTCGTAATCTTCACCCTTAATCATTCGGAGAGAAAACTCGATGGTCTTTATGACCTCTGTGACTGGAGATTAGTAACAGTCGTATGCTTCACCTACCTAATTCTGGGATATCTAAATCTAGTAATAGGCATGCGAGTCTCGATATCCTTTTCAGTTGATTGTGATGTCGCGAGAACATAAAGCTAACCGTCGTGACAATGATATGGCATCTGTTCTTCGCGAGAAACACGCTTACCTTTGTGAAAATACCTTTGTGAAAATACCTACCTCAATTTATACTTACCTGAACCACAGCAACGCAACTACTCTACTCAGATTGCCATGCGATACCAATAGAGGGAAGATCAGCATAGGTATCGATCGAGAGAGTAGTGCGGGTGGTGCGCAATTCGTCGTGCCTCTAACTGAAACTAGACCAGCGAGATGCTTAAGCACACACTATGTAGAGCTAAAGATTGCTGGTGCGATTGCGATGGCAATATGATCCCAGGAAAACACATGCGATGCTCATGCTTGGCTGCATTGCTTGTCTTGTCTTGTCTCCCTCCCGCCCTGTTGGTTGCTTGCTTGCTGATCGCTGAATGACGATGCAGTTGCATCACGATGGTAGTATCGATAATTCTTTATCACAAGGACAATTAAGACGAATTGTTTATAATCGAGTCAGATCAGACAATTAAGACGATAAAACCCAAAGATTTGAAAAAATTTTCTCTGGCTCCTACTGTGAACCCACCCATCTCAAAAAGTTCCTGTTTTAGCTTGTCCGACCTTGTCAGTTCTGTCCAGTACAGATCTGTGGTAGGAGGTCATTGAGGTGAAGATGACTTCATCATTTCGTGTTGTACACTTCCGCCCAATGAGACGACAGTTTTAGTTGTTTCGTTTTTACAGATTGACAACCGGATACAGATACCCATGCAGAAGAGAGAGACAAGAAAGAAAGGAGAAACAGAGGTGCAGATTCTGATACCTACGTGCATGTGTGTAGTGTACATATGCGCTTCAAGGTGTAAATTGCTAATTTATTGCATTGGATACTAGCAAATGCGCTGCCACCATAACGCCTCAGCTTCGTATCAGATTGTCCCCGGCCTGTTTCCGAGATGTTTCCACCTCTGCTCCTCTTCTGTTCCAACTGCTCCATCGCGGTTTGACATGGTGTAAGTGTAACTGGCGCAACAGACTAAGTACCTACATATGCGTCTGTAATTCACTGTACACCATTAGTACTAGCCCGCCATAAACAAAAACGTGCAAGTAAAATTCCGCCCAAATCAAACCTCAGGTAGACCTCCAATGCTCTCCATCGTCGAATAGTTCGAGGCTTCTTGTCCCGAAGTAGGCAAGCCAATCCAGGCACAGCCGTGATCCGACGCAATCGTGTAAGTGGTGAATACGGTACGCGAGGCAGCCTAGCGCTTAGGCCGTTATTTTTAGTTGCTTCCTATCCCACTTCAGTGGATCAACACGCCCTGAGAAAACCCCCACTTCCTGAATCGGTAGGTGCCTAGTGTATTTCCTTGACCACTAAAAGTTCCATGGGAAACCCTGTACTGTCTTGTACACCATACGCGTGTCCCAACTCTGTCCCGACCTTCTTTACAGGTTATGTTACAAGTACCTACGGTATGGCGACAATTGTGCAGTAATTAGTGGGTAATTGTTCAGATCTACCAAAAGTAATTTAAATGTATTTTGCAATTGGCGGTGGCTCTGATGTAAGTACCAATCCACTGTACATATCTGGATGGCCGGTACATCGGGGGCTACCAGCAGTACCCGAAGGTGAGAGAGGCTAAGGCGCTGTTAAGGGGCTTGGCGTTAGATCAGTAAAAAGCTTGGCCCTTTAAAGCTTGCGTCAGCCCAGCTTTCAGAATAGACCCGACAATGCTCCCCCCATATTCCCCTCTGTTACACCCTCTCTCTCGTTCGCCTCTTTACAGTTTTCATCTATCACAACAAAAAAGTAGAGCATCGCAACATTCTTTGACAGCCTCCGAGGGTGCCTTGCATGTCTTGTCTCGTCTTGTCTCGTTCAACAGGCAGACAGATATACCTAGACCATCGCTCGTTTTGGTCTCTTGGGAGGGATTGATTTCGCGTGCAGCCAACAGTCGTACCTAATCGAGCGAATTGACTTCGTTCATCACATCTTGACTCGGCTTCTGCATCGCGGCACCTTGCATTGATCTTCGCTTTACATCGCATCCGAACCGACGATAACGATAATTATTTCGCATCTGCATTATCGATATACATACCGCCGCTTCTTTTTCTCGCTACCATGAAATTGTCGTCCATCCTCGGCGCTGCCGCCCTATCCGGCGCCGCCTATGCCGCCAGCTACGATGATATCCCAGCCATCGAGGCCTACGGCCAGCACTTCTTCTACAGCAACAACGGCTCTCAATTGTACGGCCATGATTCATCCTTTCATTGTTTTCGCATCGCAACTAGTATTACTAGCCATACTTGAGATTTTGCTTTAGATACTGACATGTCCTGACTACAGCTACCTGAAGGGTGTCGCCTACCAGGAGAACTTCTCCCCCAATGGCTCCTCCAACCCCAACGTCAAATACACCGACCCTCTGGCGGATAAGTCCAAGTGCGCGAGAGATATCCCCTACATGAAGAAGATCTTCACCAACGTCATCCGTGTCTACGCCGTCGACCCCACCGCCAACCACGACGACTGCATGGAACTCTTTGCTGCCAACGACATCTACGTCGTCGCCGATCTCAGCGAGCCCATTACCTCCATCAACAGCGACGACCCCGAGTGGAACGTCCCGCTCTTTGAACGTTATGCCTCCGTCGTCGACGCCCTGCAAAAGTACAACAATGTCATCGGTTTCTTCGCTGGTAATGAGGTCGTGCAAAAGGCCAACCAGACCGAGGCCTCGGCCTTTGTGAAGGCGGCTGTCCGCGACACCAAGGCCTACATCAAGACCCAGGGCTACCGCGAGTCCCTCGGTGTTGGATACGCCACCGCCGATGTGCCCTCGCGAGACGAGCTGGCCCACTACTTTGCTTGCCAGCCCGAGGACAACACCGACACCAGCATCGACTTTTGGGGTTACAACGTCTACTCGTGGTGCGGTTTCAGCAACTACGTCGACTCCTCGTACGGCGAGCGTGTCGATTTCTTCAGCGACTACCCTGTTCCCGTCTTCTTCGCCGAGTATGGATGCAACGAGAACATTCCGGATGGCCCGACTCACAGACCCTTCACCGAGGTTGCTGTCCTCTACGGCAACATGACTGAAGTCTTCTCCGGTGGTATTGTGTACCAGTGGTTCCAGTCTGACAACGACTTCGGCCTTGTCAACGTCGATGGCGACGAGGTCTCACCCGAGCCCGACTTCACCTCGCTCATGAGCCAGCTCGCCAAGATCAGCCCTACCAGTACCATGTCCAGCGCCTACACGCCCACTAACTCGGCTCCCGCTTGTCCCACCACTGGTGCATCGTGGGCTCCCGTGGCTTCTCCTCTCCCTCCGGCCGTCAACCCCGAACTCTGCTCTTGTGCCATGTCGAGCGTGACTTGCACCATCGATTCCGACGATGAGGAGTCCTATGGCGCTGAGTTTGGCTTCATTTGCGGTGAACAGGATGGCAAGTACTGTGTTGGCATTGTGCACAACGCTACAACGGGTGATTATGGTGCCTACTCGGGCTGCTCGCCTAAGCAGCAACTCGCTTGGGTTGCCAACCAGTACTACCAGGACCAGGACTCTACTAACAAGGCCAGCGCTTGTGACTTTGACGGCCTTGCCAAGACGCAGGCGGCCTCGACCTCGGGTAGCTGCTCCGCCTTGCTTGAAGCTGCCGGCACTGACGGTTCTGGATCTGTTGTCGAGCCCACCGGCAAGGTGAGCAGCTCCTCCAGCGACAGCGCTGCTGCCCCTAGCGGTATCTCCACGCCCGGTTTCTTCGGCCAGGCTCTCTTTGCTGCCTACGCCACCACGGCTTTCGTTTCCGGAATCGGCATGCTTGTACTATAATTGTAGTTTTTTAATGTCAGGAAGAGAGTGTTTGGATATATACCTGTAGGAAAGAAAATTGAAAATTGCATAGCCCTCTAGTTGATCTGTATGTTGCTTCCGTTGGTCTCTTCTGTGGTGATATCGGTATCCAATCCTGCGGTTCTGAGACAATGATCACTTCATCTCAGAAGTAAAAAAGTATCGATTTCAAGGTCTAGGTGACAACATTACCAATTTTTAAATTCATCGTCACATCAGGCTTGCATTATTTACTGCGCTATAACTGAGTAGACAAGATACCGATAATGACAGACAGACAAGAAGCACGCGAAACACTTGATTAGGTAGTGGGGTAGCTAATAGAACAAACAGGTCTCATAACTTCGTCAATTTCAGATTTCCCTCCTCAGCCTAGCCTTTCCTTTCCTTTCTACCCACCCCCCTCAAATCTTCAACTTCAAGGGGAACTCGTTTATCTTTTCCCTTCCCTTGCACTCCGCGAGATTGCTTTACTCTTACTTGGGCACCTGAACGGATAATTCATACGTCTCACCCGGTTGGATACCCGTGAATCTCGCCTCTGGCAACACGGCATCTCCATGTCTCACAATAACTTCGTCGACATCCGCCTTCTTGATATTCACGAGGAACGTGGCGCCCCGGAACAGCCGCCTGACTTTCATCCCATCCCAGTGCGGCGGCAGCTGCGGCCGGACGACCAGTCCCTCGGCATCCCCGCGCAGTCCGCACAGCCCCTCGATGAAGCACCGGTACGCCCACGACACGGTGCCCGTGTTGAACAGCTGGCTCGACCGCCCCGCCGTGCGCGGGTACTCGCGCCAGGCCCCGCGGTAGTAATTGGGGATGTACACGGGCATCTGCCCGCGCTGGACGTAATCTTCGTCACTTGGCCCGGGGATGAGTTTCCGCAGGACTGAGTACGCGCGCTCGGATTCGCCTATGGTGTAGAGCGCGTGGATGTAGAATACCGCTGCGTGGTTGTATACGGATCCGTTCTCGGCGGACCCGGGGTACTTTTGCGTCACGCGGCCTATGTCCTCGCGCATCCCGCTGTATGGGGGGTCGAACATTGTTGTTCCGTAGGGTGTGGAGAGGTGTGTGTCTACGGCGGAGAGGAGTTGTCGCGTTTGGGATGGTGATGCGGCGCCGCTGAGGATCGACCAGGTTTGTGGGTTTAGCCAGATCTTCCCTTCGGTGTCGGAGGATACCCCGAAGACGACGTCGTCGTCGGTTATGCCTCGCGCGAACCACGACCCGTGCCACATGTACCTATTCGCGGCGTCGTTGACGGCTTGTGCGCCCGCGAGGTAGTGTGTGGCGAGAGAGGGTTGGTTTTGGTCTGTGCAGATCTCGGCCCAGAGTTTGCATGCGTATCCTGTTGCCAGGGTCAACCAGCCTGAGACGCCTTTTCCTTTGTACCCCACCATGTTCATCGGGTCGCACCAGTCGCCTTGCGCGATGTAGCTCAGTCCGCGCTCGTCGCGTGCTGAGGAGGAGAGCAACCAGTCCACTGCACGACTCACGCGCTCGAAAACGGTCTGCGATTCCCCGCGGACGTCGACCACGGGCTCGGAGAGAAGAGAGTTGTCCGCGGTCTCGGAGAGATACGCCTCGAGTGCCACGGGGAGCCACACGCAGTGGTCCGTGTGCGGGATCTGGTTGATGTACTTGAGCTCCGCGCCCTCGGCGAGTAAGATCCCATCGGGCATGCTCCCGTTCGCCTCCTGCTGCGCGAGAGCAGTGAGGAATGCTTTCCGGGTTACCGCTGGGGTGATGTATGTCATCCCCATGTTATCCTGCAGGTAATTCCGCGTCTGCGGGTCTGTGGTCAACCGGTTCACGTCCCCGTGGTAATAGCACTGCCGTGGAAGCCAGTGGTTCACGAAATTGTCGAGGGATGCGTCGGGCGTGGTGATGTGCAGACAGCCGGCGCCTTTGGCGATGTATTCTGCGTATTCGCGCGCGCAGCGTGTGAATCCGGATTTACTTAGGTAGCGAGACTTCATGAGTGAGATTTCTGCGTCGTCGAGGGCTGGGCCGAGAAGGAAACGGAGTGTTGTCTGGCTTGAAGAGGAGGAGGAAAGCGAGAGTCTGTACTGGACTGCGGCCGCAGGCGTCTCGTAGCGCGCGTCGCCCTTGCCCAATTCCTCGCGCTCGACGACGGCCGAGGGCGCGTGCAGTCCACCCTCGCCTTCGAAGGCGCCCTGCATCGCCTCCCATGAGGTCGGGGGTGTCTCGCACAGGAAATACGTCTTGTCTTTTAGGAGCTTGTTCTTGAAGTAGTCCTCGGCCTTTTGGTACGGCGTTATACTGCTTGCTACTACGCCGCAGAGGTCGGGGCGCCATTCGCCGGATTGGTTCATCCAGGACATGTACCCGAAGGGGAAATAGGGGTACACACTGATCTTCCTGGGTTTGGCGCTGCCGTCGTGGTTGTTGTTGTCTTCCCGCAAGTTGGTGATATTGATAGTCCACAGCTCGGCGACGTCGTGCGTCGGTATCACGAGGGTCATCTCGACCCGCAGATCCAGAGCCTCCACGGTCCAGCGGACGTCGCTCTTCCCCGCCGAGAAGACGAATTTATCTATTGTCGCGCCACCACTATTACGCACGGGCTCAAAAGGTGCCGAGAATAGCTGGCCAGTTTCTTCGTCCTTGACGTACACGAATCGCCCCGAGTGGTGCGCGTAGTAGTTCTGCTCCGGCTGCATGAAGGTCCGCGCCTCGAGGTTCGGCGCATGCATGTACTTGGCCGGCTCGGGCTGCATGAATTGTGCCGTGGCGTAACCCCGGCACGTCACCTGGATCATCATCTTCTGGTTCCAGAGGAACGCGCCGGCTTTTGGGAGGGCTGTCGGGCTGGTCAGCTCGTACCGGGACCCGTCCGCCGTCGGACTACATAGGGGGGGACGGGGGTGCCCGGTTGGTGTTGCTGTTATGTGTGCCATTTGAGTTGCTGTAGCCATTGGAGCCATTGACGGTTGCAGAGGCAGCCACCGGCCTGCCATTGCTATTATTGCTGGTTGAGTTGATCGCCATTGTCATTGGTACGGGGTTCCTGACCGGTTTCCTGCCTTTTGGTGCTGCTGGTTGGCCGACTTGCTCCGTGTCATTCAGACTACGTCCCCGATATCTGCCGAACCCGGTTCGGGGCACTTCGGGAGAAGCAGGGGTGGTAAGGGGGGGAGGGTGTGTGTGTGTGCGTGTCTACGTTGCCGGCCGTGGCACAAAAGTCGCCTCTCGTAGTGGAGACAGTTACTAAAAGGTACTACGGAAGGAAAAGAGGTAAATTTTTTTTATTTTAGATTTTATTTAGGGAAAAAGGAAACGGGGAAGGAAGGGAAGGAGGAAGAAGGGAAGAGGAAGAGAAAAGAAAAGAGAGAAAGGGGGAAAGGGGAGTGGGAAATATGGAATATCGGAGACGAGAATACGATCCGATCGTCACGTCTTCTGACCGCCCTGCATGCGAAACGAGAAAGAAAGAAGGGGACGAAAAGTCTTCAGTTCGTTTTTTTCCCCTCTGTTCCTTGTCATGCATGGCCGACCGCTGAGTATAGCATCCCGGCATCGAGTGAACGGGAGGCACAGAGGCACGAGGGCACGGCTTGCTTACAGGTAGCCACATTACATACCATAAACTACTCATATTACCGAACCCTACAGGACTACACGAAAAGTGCTCGACTTACCTTCTTTCCTTCCTTTGATCCTTCTGCTGCGTCTGTCTATCTATCTGTCTGCCGCGCAAGCGCCCTATCTTCGCAATTTTTTCCTTCGCAGCCGCGTGGTCATGAGCCGATAGTGCCGGCGCCGCCACCGGACCGTTTGGAAATGCAAAGGTGCATCATCATACTGTACAACAGTAACCACTGTAACTACTGTAACACCTGCATCCCTCAACTTGTGCGCAATCCTGAAGGGATAGACAAGCTAGCAAGCAGGCAAGCAACAAACCCCCCTGGAATGCCTAGCACGGCTAGCACGGGAGAATCCACGGGTAAAAAGGTGCGGTGAAGCAACCCCCATAAGCCCTCCCATACCATCCCCCAATGCGGCCGGCCGGCCGTCCGTCCATCCTCGTCGCTCCAATGGGACGTAGGTCAGCTGACCCCACCGAGGTGTTCGTTTCGGATGAGGAAAATAGATACATACTTACTTACCTATGGACGTGGGACGGTGGGCTGATGTTGGGATATATGTACGTAGTTGGTGTTACCGTGTTTCGGTCTACGTAGCTCTCGGCTGCTGTTTTGGCCATTGTTTGTACCCATGCGTAATACCTTTTTTGTTGTTGCTATACCTACTGTAGTGTAAGAGGGTGCGTGGGGGACCGGGGGGAGAATATGCAGCCTCGAACCTATTCAAGTCACGCACGCGTCCCGAAAAGGGTAGGTACCAACTTGGGGTTCGTCTTACAATACTCTCAGTAAGTCGTGCAGAATCGGTACCCCGATCTCACGATGCTGATCATCACGATGGGGCTTGGAGATTGGAGCGCGGGCAATTGGAGTTCGTGGCTGAGTGAGGAGTTACTGTTAGTCGTCTTATACTACCCTAGGGCCTATTTCACTCCCTTTGTCTACGAGATGTATTGATGGGCAATGACGCACTTCAAGTTCGACTTAAAGAAAACAGATAGATAAGTGACTACATATTCCTCCTATGATACAGTACGCTGTAGGTAGCGTAGCCGATACAATACTTGAAAGACTCGCTTTACTGTTGGTGGTGTCCTCAAGCAATGAAGAGCTCGGAGAACGAATGTATAATAGTCAGCTGAGGCTGCGATTGACGTTCCTCAGACACCAGGTACTTCGGATTAAAGGCTAAAATAGGTAAATCGATGGCTTTGCTCGATATAGGACCTCGAAAACTTGACGAACGCCGTCCATACCGATTTGCTTTTTCGCGTCACCACCCCCAACATCCACCTTTGCAGTACACTACGCGTACACTAATAGTGTCTGTAGACTACACACACACATACACGATATACGGACCGATTTACTTTAACGAAGTTCTAGCCATGTTAATGCGCCTATCGGATTGATAGGTACGATTGAAGTCATTAACAGTAGGCCGGCATGGCGAGCGCTCGCTTGCTCCGTTAGCTCCTATCGCTTTCAGGCGTTATTTCGGTCCACTTCGGTACAGCTGCTCCCGACCTGGCATCATTAATCTACGGAGGGTTGCAGGCTGCTGAGAACCTTTGGGACGGCCGATACGTAAGGCATGAATGTCGTCTTGATCACGAACGGTTAACTACCGACCAATATCTTTATACGTGACAGATTTGATGACGAGAATTGTTCTTTTGGGGACATAAATGCATGCATTGCTTGGAGTTGTATATTGAAAATGTCCGGAATGTCCGCAATACCCAAGTACCTAGCTGAATGGCTGGGCATGAAAGCTAGGCAACTCGGCCCGGCGACCGTCAACGGTCAATGCTAGACTCAACACTATGGAACTGGGTAATCCTCCATCAATGAGCCATCGTGGATTTTTTTCACGTTTGCCTTCGTGAGTAAGAGTTATGCTCCGTAAACTAAGTGCTAGACACGGCACTCCGACATCGGTTGCTTGTACTGATGTGTTGAGTAGTATTGGATAGGTAACGTCAGGGGTATAAGTTGGGTGGGCATCATGTCGCACAATGACAAAGAATTGCTTACTTTGCCGGTATGGTGATAGGTATATGATATGGCAGTTCCCATGTCGGACTAAATAGATGTTCCGCTTGGTAACGAGTCTCACACCCATGAGACGTTCCTCAGCATCTTTGATGTCTGCCCGCTCACAGCGGGAGAGCTAGAGACTACGCATCATGATTAATCGTCTACGCGATGCTCAGCGAAAATCGACTTGGTCTCATACTCATACGCCTGCCTCTTTCCTAGATGCGTCGAATCACGAAATTGAAATGGCTACAACAGAACTATGATGACAACTCGGTCGCAAAGTGTATCTGTTTTTCCTCTATCGCTCATTCCAGCTCGGAATACATGCGACATTGTCCTCGACAAAGCAGCACCGGGTGGCGTCATATAATCAGACGCGATATCGACTTCAACTGCAATCATGGGATTATTACCCAGCGATATTAGCCTTTCACGGACTTATTACGATATCTACATGTCCGGACTGAGCCCGTTGGGCTCTCTCAGAGGTAGTCCCGCGGTTTGCCTTTGCAGGCCTAAAAGGGTCTATATATGCGTGGAGTGATGAGCTAGGGAGAAGAGGGGAAGCTCACAGCTCGCAAGAGACAGGATACCTGGTCCTTGTTCACAAGGAAGTGCTAGCGATGTATGCAGACCTGGGATTATTCATACTCCTCGGCCATCTATCGTGGGTTGTCAGCTTACCCGTCTACGAGTCTATTTGCGTAGTGAAAGCTGTTATACGCGTGAAGCGTATATGTTTTCCTTGTTTTAAAGGATCGTAGTACGTGCTTTATCGAGTCGAGCCAGAGGTTACCTGTTGGCAGCACCATCCTGATACCCATGTGTGCATTGTTTCAAAAGTGCGCTAGGAGGATATGAGGAACAGTGCTTACTTATCGTGTTGGTACACGGTGGAGGTCAATCATCTCCGGCTCTTCCACCATTCTAACTTTCACCTCTTGTTCCACAACATCACCATTACATTCATCGTCAAACATGTCAGAGACTGCTTCTTTGCCCACCGTCTTCTTCGTCCCTGGTGCTTGGCACAAACCTTGGGTGTTTGACGACGTTCGCAGCATCTTGTCGGCTCGTGGTTACGAAACTGATGCGACGGCACTCGCAACAGCTGGGTCGCCCGATCCAAGCGTCGGTCTCCTAGATGATGCCGCCAAAGTACGCTCAGAACTCACTAAGCTGGTAGACAGTGGGAAGGAAGTTCTTGTCGTCGCTCATTCATATGGTGGCATCGTTGCGTCCAACGCCGTTAAGGGGCTTGGCATTGTGGAGCGTACTGCCAACGGCTTGAAAGGCGGTATCATCATGCTAGTGTACTTGGCGGCCTTCATCATTCCTGCCAACACAAGCCTTGTTACGGCTGCCAGTGATGCCTCATCCGCCGGTCATGGCCCTCCCGACTGGTGGGACGTTTCTGAGGTAGAGGGCTCCATGTTACTCATCCCGTCACATAGTGATTAACCTTATAAAACACAGGATGGCAAATTTGTCTCGCCTAAAGGCCCGCTTGAGATGTTCTACGCCGATGTTGAGACATCACTGGCAAACAAAGCTGTTGATGCTCTCGTGCCAATGCCTATACGAACGGCAACTGATGTATCCCCCTTTGATCCGCGAGAAGGGGGCTTCGAGGTCGGCTACATCTTCGCCGAAGAGGACAAAGCTGTTCCTCTCCCTGCTCAGCAGGCTCTGTTCACCAGTTTCCCAACTGGCTCGTTCTCTGCTAGCCTGAATTCGAGTCATTCGCCGTTCTTCAGTATCCCTGATACTCTCGCTGACACCATCGAGAAGGCGTACAAGCACGCGCTTGCAAAAAAGTCACGAGCGTAACTACTGTGTCACTTGTCACAGTATCGCTCAGAAGGCTAACTCAGACTGGGTTCTAGATTCAAGAGTTGTTGAGGACTATTCAAGTTCTAGATAGAGGTAGAGGGTTTAGATGCGGGTGAACATTGCTGCTTCTATTGCTCAGTACGACTAGACTAGATATGTATCTTATCTAGCCGTTTGTGATCCGGTTATATATTGTGCGCCTCCGGTTGATGTACAATATGTTTCCATAGTACAACAACGATAGCGTACATTCGCTTAATGCTCATTGGCAAGGTTCTGACTGACCAGTTTACTTGACTTGCTCAATCATGAATCAGCCCTTCACGACGCAGCGTAGAAACTTGTATACATAGCTATGATGTACTCTCAAAGGGATCAAGGTATATATTCGCAATACCAGGGGTCAATTACATATCATATGTACCAGCGGGTACCATTTTGTATCTGACTGCAAGGTCGATGAAAGGTTCACTATTCCTTTTTGACGCTGTCTTCGGAGTTGCAATTAACGGAACAAGATATTTTCTACTAGATTGAAAATTAGAGGAAGTTTGTAACTCGGCTAAGGTCTAGAGCCCCTGCCCACCTAACCGGCTACCCCGCCTAGTCGGCCAGGTCAAAATAGCGGTTAACACTAATATAACTAGCAATATAGGTCTATTTTCTTTACAATAAAGGGGTCTATTAACTACCTTCTAAGTGCCACTTGTTTAGCATACTTTTATATATAGCCTTAGATATTTCTTAGTGTTTTTATTTAAATTAGCTTGCGTAAGCCGCCTCTCACCTTTAGGCTTGTTTTTCTGCTTTAACTTTAGCTGCATTAATTTTTTTAATATTATAAAAGGTTTATTAGGGGTCTTTTTTGACCTTTTTACGGGCTATAGGGCGTAGTTTTTTATTTATAGCTTTTAATATATCAATCTTTTGCTTAGTAATAGCTAATTCTGTAGCTAATAGGTTAATCTGCTTACCTGCCTTTTATATAAAGGCTTTTATCTTGCGATTAAGCTATATTAATGGCATTTTTAGGCTTTTAAACTGGTTATAAAAGTGTTAGGACTTTTTTAGAGTTATTTAAGCTATATAGCCGGTCTAGCTATTTATTTACTATAGGGCTTTTTCTGGCGTTATAGGTTAGTGGCTAATATTAACTATTTTCTTATTTTCGAGTGGTTTTCTCCGATTAACAGGCTAGATTCTAGATTTCTAAAATATAGCTGTAATAATTTCTAGCTATAGAGTCTTTTCTCTAGCTTTTATATATGCAGCTAGAAATCTGCGCTTATAAACTGGTAATAAAGCTAGTAAGTAAGTAAAAAGAGCCATCTCTTTCCAAAAGTGGCGTTTTAAAACGGAAAAAATACCTACGTCAGCTGATTAGGCTATATAGGAGCTATACAAAGGTAGATAGATTAATTTTACTTTATTAGACTAAGCTTTATATATAAAATTCCTGTCTATATAAGTAATATGGCTATTAAAAAATAATATTCTCTATTACTTTAGATTTTTGGGCTTAGTTTTTAGCAAATAGACTTATTTAAGCTAGAATAATGCTATATAGTTAGTAGTCCACCCGTTTTTTGTTATTTTAAATTTCTAGTGTAGAAAGTCTTTTTTAAACTACTGCCTTTAAAGATTTTCGCCTATAAAAATAACAGCTAGTATAAAAAATCGGCTATTAGCTATTATAGTTTTTAAAATAGTTACCTACTTTATAGCATCTAAATACTAATGAAGGCCTTGCTTTGTAAGAGATAAACCGACTACTTTGCCGTAAAGAGACTCGCCTTCCTGTAGCTTATGCTCGTTTATATTAGCTATATATAGGGGTAAAATCTGGTGCCTTTGCCGTATATCGTTATAGTGGTTAAAAACGCGCTTAATTTTATCTAAAAGGTTTAAGGTTGCCTAAGAGGCTTTAAAGGCTATTTATAGCTTCGTTTTTATATTTAGGTGCTAGAGAATAAACTGGTCAACCTAACGGTTGCCAATCTGGTAAGAGTCCCCCTGGGCCTTCAATATACACTCGGCAAATTGGACCACTTTCTAGCGGTATAGGCAGCAGCTAGCGCTTTCAGAGTTGTATATCCAATCAACTATTTAACCTTTAATCTCTCCGCTAAAGAGACAGTTTATTTCATAGGCTTAGTCGCGCATAAGACCGCTGTAAAGTTGATTGCTAAGCGTTAACCTAGGTACTCTATATAGCTTGGCTGCAGCCCTCTAGGATTGACCGTTTTGAACAGCTGCAATTGCAGCTGTCATTCTCTCTTCGTATTCTATAGCTATAGCTAATTTAGTAGGGAAAAGGGTTGTTTTGGTAGTAATATTGCTGTTTTTAATATTAGTGTTGGTGGTGTTGACCGCTATTTTGACCTGGCTGACTAGGCGGGGTGGCCGGTTGGGTGGGCAGGGGCTCTAGAATTCTAGCACAGCTAGAGTTCTACCCCTGCTGCCCAAATTAGCCCCCTAGTCGGATTTAGTTAAAAAGCGGTCTACAATATTAACACTAACAGAAATAAAGCTATTTCTCTATAAAAATAAGGGTTATTAACTATCTAATAAATACCACTCGTTTAATATACTTTTAAATATAGCTTAACGTATTTCTTAATTAACTTAATTACTTTTTTGTTTTATAATATTTTTAAAATCACTATATAAACTATTTAATAACTTTTTAACTAAAAATAAAAATAAAAGGAAAACACTATTAAATTCTAAATTAAATAATAAAAATTATTATATAAATTTTACTATTAAACTATAACACATCTCCTAATTAACCGGATCACTTAATTAACCGGATTAGTCTCAAGTTCCATACTGTTTTTAAATTTATTATATTAATCTTTTAATAACTTTATAAAAAAAATCGTAAAAATAAGGTAAAAGTACTACTGAATCCAATATTAAATAGTAAAAATTATTATATAAAGCTTTTAAAATTAGCCCCACTATTTAGCTTATAAAGTTAGAAAGAATCTTGTATATTACTTTATATATAAAAATTAATACTTCTTAGTATATAAATAACTTTGCGAATATTATAGCTATAATATAATAATTAGTACTATTAGAATGGTAACTAAAAGGCAAATTCGGCGGTATTTTTTATAATTTTATAGCTATTTCATTAAGCGAGTTATTAAGTAATACGCTAAAAGGGCGCTAAATAGGGATTATTTTAGTGCTTATATTAGCGTATTGCTTAATAACTAATTAGGAAAAATAGTTAAAAATATATACCTTGCAGATTTGAAATCTATATTTAATTGCGAATCTAGTAGTATAATTTATTAGTTTATAAAGTAAAAACTGGTAAAGTTATTAAATTGTCACGTGATAACGCATAGACGATATTTGTATAAGAAAAAAACTGATCCGGTCAATTAGGTGATCCAGTCAATTAGGAGATGCGTTATTTAATTAGCTTAACGTCATACACAAGTCATTGACGCACACAAGTCAGTGACGCACTAGCCTTGGCAGTATCGTGTCATACAAATTTATACTATAAGCTACTTACCCCACTTTTCGATAACTTTACTAGTTTTAATGCTATAAACTAATAATTAATGCTATTAGAATCGTAATTAAATAAGCTATTTAGTGGTATTTTTCTTTATTTTATAGCTATTTTATTTATCTGTGCACCTAAGGTTTTTAAAAATACAGGGATTATTTTAGTATAGTTTTCTATTTAGGTATAAAAGAAAATAATAGTAAAATAGGAAAAATATTTTAGGTTTATTATATAGTTAAATTTCCAAATTTTTAAACTGCATTTTAATATAACCTTTTTTATAAAGTTATTAAAAAG
>NPFG01000221.1:0-62608 GCA_002288965.1 Xylaria sp. MSU_SB201401 | reverse complement strand
CCGAAATTAAATAACAAAAATCACTATATAAAGTTTAAATCTAGGCTATATCTAGTTAGCGTATAAAGTTAAATAATATTCTATATATTACTTTATATATAAAAATCAGTACTTTTTGTTATATAAATAACTTTACGAATATTATAGCTATAATAAAATAATTAAAACTATTAGAATTGTAACTAAATAGGGAATTCAGTAGTATTTTTATTTATTTTATAGCTATTTTATTAAGCGAGTTATTTAGTAATACGCTAAGGGGGGCGCTAAGCAGGGATTATTTTAGTGCTTACTTTAATGTATTACTTAATAACTTGCATAATAAAATAGTTAAAAATACGGGGTTTATATATTTGAATTCCTTGTTAAGTTACAAATTTAATAGTATAATTTATTATTTTATAGCTGTAATATTCGTCAAGTTATTTAAAAGTCACGTGAGAAAGTGTAGAGGAGAATTTATATAGGCTAGGGGGTGGCTAACACAATTAGGTGACCAGGTCAATTAGGAGATGCGTTAATATTTTAAATACTAATAATATAAATAGAAAAAAATAACTTATATATTTAAATTCCTTAGCTCATTACGAATCCTATGGTATTTTCCTTATACTTTTATGATTTTTCTTTATAAAGTTATTTAAAAGTTTATATAATAGGTATAAAAGTAGTACTTAACAAGGGGGTGGTCCACTGGATTAGGTGGTCCGCTAGGGTGGGAGGTGCGTTAATAATAATAATAATAATAATAATAATAAGGGATTAGCTGTTAGTGTGCTGGGTTGATCCAAATGTCGTGTAACACAGTCGTCCTGGCCGAATCCAGCCGGCCGCTTGTCAAGGTAAGTACGATAGCTTCAAAGATGGGCGATGCTGCTCATGCGTTCAAAAAGGGCGTTAAGTAAGTATTCATGTGACCTCCAGTAAATTCATATAACTTCAATTCCTTTTTGGGGGGGGTCATAAACGTGCTCCAACCCTCGCGCGTTCAAGAGAACTAACTGCCAAACAGGCATCGTACATACAAACCACTTTTATATCGTGGCGGAGAGTTGGGAGAAATAACTATTAGATCTAAGCTATGCAGAAGGATAAAACAGGAGGGCTTTTCTGCCCCTAGGTCGAAGGGGCCTCTAATATGACAGGGTACTACCGAGACAGGATGGCAATTCAATTGGGGTGGCAAGTCAAGTAGGATATGTATTAACTACCTATACTTGATGCACTATTATAATAATTGTTTAATTGAAACTATATAATTATACATGTTCTTTTAGTATACTTATTCAAAAATTTAATCGAAAATGACTCCGCCGATGTAAACATAACTCCAACTCTTGAAAAGGTCCTCTTGGTATTATCTGTCGGCTTCAATACAAGGTAATACCAGTCGATGCTACTACTATATGAGTAGCTCATGCAACCCATATAAAGGAAATAAATTTGAGTGATACCTCTCCTAAGAACATAATCGGTCTCCATAACCAAATTATCATGCTCATCATCTGTAGGCGGAGGACGTAGGAATGAATATTGGCCGCCCTCGTCCAGGTATAAAGCCGCATATCTAGATACTAAGGAGTTTGGCTTCTCCTTCTCGTTGGAATATCTGCATGCCATGAAAGGTAGCAGATAGCTGTGGAGAACCAACTGGCCTTTTTCTAATACGCCAAAAGGATTCTCGCCAACATACTCGCAACTCGCCTGGACAACATCTGCCATGGGGTAGAAAAGTCCTCGGTTAAATCTGTCAGGCCAGTGAAGATCATGGTGCCTCTGTATGTGTGCCCAGGACCAAGTCGGGCACCAGGTGTTGGATGGCAGCTGCCAGTGATAATGGCCAATACAGCCGCTACTCCCGAAGTCACACCACAGCAAGTCCTCGATGAGCGTACCAGACCAATGGCCCGCGAGGTATTGATCTCTGGGAAGAACCTTCTGCCATAGTTGAGCCAAGGCTCCGATGGCTAGAAGTTTGTCTCGCGCAAAGCTCATATCCATAGTAGAATACATACGAACCAATTCTCTCCAATCATATTTGGCTTGACGATTGCGTGTGGGGACGTCGGACCAGATAACTTGAGATTCCAAGGCCTCATTAGTACCACGCAGGCTGTCTTCTTGTAGTTGGGTTATCCTTAAGGCTCTGCCTTTACTGCTGTAAGATGCTGTACCACCACAGTGACAACAACTGTGACTCAAGCATTCGAACGATACTTCGGTTGGACCGAAGAATAACACTCGGGATGCAACCATACGTTCCTGGAACGTCCATGCTCGTTCAAAAAGTGGAAGCCCAAATCCAATGGGGTGGTGTTCGTGTTCAAACAAGATGCTATTATGAAATCTTTGAAGGTATACCGGCCAGCGCTCTCCGTTGTATTGCAACTCGGCCACGCATAGTCTTTTCCAGGAATTTTTGAAATGACTACGCTTATTTTCATCAAACAGGCCAGATATGCTGCTTTCGCCCCAAGTTGCCGCAAAGGTCAGGTATGAGTTCTTGTAGACCTGAAACATTTTCCCACCTTCGCGTTTCCAATCATCGTCGTCACCCTGAATGATACATATGCTATCAATCCACATGTATCTGATAGACATTTGACGTGCTACTGTAATTGCGTCCTGGAAGGTCTTGGGCAACTTGAGCCATGGGATACATCTCTTGTTGGCGCTCAAACTATCTGGAGTAGTGGTGCATTCCGGCCGGATGCCCCCCCAGCAATAGCTTAAGGCAATGTATGGGGCCATAGAGGGCAGAGATGCACTCTCTACGAGAACAACGTCATCCTCTAAGCCATCTGGCTTGATGTCGATAAGACGAGTGGGTAACAACCGAGGCTCCTCCACTTCCCATCGCTGACACTCCTCATGAGATTGTATGCACCGAATTGTTTCTTTCTCGGCCCACTCTATAGCAGACTGTCTTGACGGGTCCGGAAATGGGATTGATTGCTGGACTAAATCCAGAGGGAGGCTACAGGTTTTGTTGGGTGTCGTGAATATCCTCCACGTTTCATGGGCCGATACACTGAAGTCGCATCTGCTAGTGCCTTCGCGGTGAACAGCAAAGGCACCATAGGCCACGGAAGAACGTCTTATCTTACCAAATGTCGATTTGGGTGGCCACCCAGTCGCGTCAATCACACAGCCCTCAAATACAGCGGTAAGGATTCGGCAAGACACGCATACAGTAGAACTCCGTATGTCCTCAAGATTCAATTCTTGGTCTCTCAGCGATCTCCACCATGTCGCCAGCTCTCCATCCCAGCCACAAGTGCGGCAAGACGCGTCGGGCAAAGATTGTAGTACCTTGCTCCAACGCATGGAGAGGACAATTTGGGGGAGCTGCCGAGGCGGCTCTTGGTCTACAAAGGTTGGGGCAAGAATAGAGGAAGAACATCCTCGGCAATAGCCTATAGTGTGAATAGGGTACCACCATACGGGTTGGGCACTGGATAAAACTAACCTGGATCAGCGGTTTGGTGTGCCCGATTTCGGTTCATTGACGGCGTGTAGAGGAAGAGGCGCTGACAGTCTAGCAACTGTTAAAGAGTCTGCATCGCCCAGACTAAAATGCCACAAAGATGATGGTGGCTTACACTGTAGAACAGTGGTCGGGATATTCCTTAGCTTTTGCGCCAATATTCCTCCTTGGGACGACTAGCAATTGACGAGAGGTAACTCTCACTTGAGGGAACGGGTAGTTCACCGGTGTGGCAGGGACTCTTTATAGAGGGCTTAGAACTAGAAGATTCTATTCAACTAATAATTGACTAAGGGTCTCAAGGTTCTTTGGTCTCCTTCGAGTCCTTTGAACTTAGAGACCGTCAGGCCTTCTTATAGTATCACACGCGCTAAACAACTTCCCTCCTCCAACTACATTTCTTGGCACCTACTGTTAGTGCAAAGAGTGGGTCTGCCATATAGTTTATATACGCGATTTACTCTGCGCACTAATAGGCTATAGAAATGGGAGACGGCAGTTCTAGCTTTAGTATAGTCGACAATAGGCCTTACTTTGACCTTCGGGGACTAAGTATATGCTTGAATCCTATTAAACTACGTATATTAGCAAAGCAGAGGTTTTTAGGTACGGAGCTCGAAAGCGACTGCAAATGCGTTAGGCGCGCACCCCGATACCGCCCAAATACGAGTTAAAACCAAGAGGTCTTATTAGCACCCGTTTAAGTCACCGACGGGTTTTCCCTATAGGGTTTTACTAGCGTAAGCATAGGGGGTTTTAGCACGGCCGGCAGTTGTCTTCGGGACCAGCCGCGTTTCTAGACCGGGAGGAGGTTAACTACCAAGGCAAATAGATAAGGACAAAGGGACGGGCAGGGTAAGGTTCACATATAAAAACAAGACCTAGAAAATCCGCGTATAGGGACTATAGGCAATGGAATGTTGAGTCTACGAAAGGCATGGTTTCGGCGTTATTATATATATATGTAAGAGTTTGCCGCGTCTTAGAACCCCTTGGGAGGTCTGGCGTGGGTAGCCTCAGCCAGAGGTGGCCCCCCATGACGTTAAACTCATTAATCAATCAATTAATCAATCAAACACGCGCTGAACTCGGTAAATCACTTCGGCCGTACGACCTTGTATGGCCTTATGTCTCAACTCACGAAAATGAAGCTATTCAGCCCTCATATATTGTGTAACCAAGCGCGGAGATCGGAGGTTAGGATCCCCGAGGGTACTTGTATATATAGACTCACGCCAGCCTGCGAGGCCAGAAGCGATCCAATAGACCTTCAAGGACCTAGGCAAGCCATAGTAGATTATTGTAAATCTGAAGCTATTTCCAAGCCCTGAATCCAGCCCTTGTTATATATAGACAAGTCTTGAGCCTTACAACCTGGGGGCTATTTCTACTCATTGGTTGGAACCCCTCACTTCCGCTGTGTTGGCTTTACCTACAGGTAACAATTTGGCACTTGTAGCTAATAGTCATCGCTGTCTCCAATCGCTTAACTCCGAAGGTCGGCCCTCCTTCCGTATAGTAGATGATATGGAACCTGAACAAAGAACTCGACATGAGAGTCTGTGCTAACTCATCATGCGGGCCGTGGCGGTGTGGTTCACCTCGTAGCCGCCGGGCCTCCGTTTTGCCATCGGCGTGTTAACCCTACGAGGGCACTATATTAAAAGAAACGGAACGGTCGAACCCACCCGAGGTAAGCTGCTTCTCCAACTCCGAACGATGCTGCTTCTACTTAGGTCTCCCTTGCACGTTTAATTAGCGGCGATCCTTGAGCTAATAGCAATATCGACGTAAAGCGACCGCAGAACGTAACAGCCTCCAAGCGTCAGCTGATTTGTCAATGGCAACTATCGAAGATTCTGAGATCCGTTCAATTAGGAGATATCTTGTTTTGGCCTCTCAAGGCATTACAATCGGGGATATCTACAGTAACTCCAAGAACCCCAAGCATCCCAGACGTTCTTCACCTAGGCAAGCCCAACGCCCGCCGATCTCAGGGGTCTCGTCCTGACTTACTGTATGTCAGGCAAGATTCAGCTCGACGCTTTAGGTTCGAGGATCTAGCGCGACCATAA
Organism: Xylaria sp. MSU_SB201401; assembly: GCA_002288965.1. Taxonomy (NCBI): domain Eukaryota; kingdom Fungi; phylum Ascomycota; class Sordariomycetes; order Xylariales; family Xylariaceae; genus Xylaria; species Xylaria sp. MSU_SB201401. Next base: position 57,046 of record NPFG01000221.1, on the reverse strand, counting down.
GAGATGTAATTTGCCGTACAGAATATTCGTCTATAATATGAAATTCCAGTATCGCTCAGGCAGCATATTCTACCCCGTTACACGCTTGTGAGCCTCATCAGAGCTCCGGCGTCATGATGGAAAGGGCCGATGACAGCACAGAGCACACTATTCAAAGATATCGTAATCCGGTAAGGCTCTGGGGGGGGGGTTCTTTTTGATTCTTTACAGGGTTAGGACACGGAGATCATATCTTCTTTTATTGGCGTGCATTGGTGTTGGCTGCGCCATTGACTGCATATTGGCCATCCTCCCTTTAGTGGCAGCCTCCAACGAATTCGGCTCTGTGATAGGGTAGCAGCTCGCACGTCTTTCTAGATGTAAGCAGAACGCCGAGAACGATAAGCTCTCGACAAATCACCATCCACGTGGCGGCAGCCACTCCTGTCTATTTTTTGGTCGTGCATTATTGGCCCCCAACTCAGTTTTTGCGTGTACCACCTCAACTCAGCTCGTTCCTCTCCATGTGATGGTTGCAGCTGCGTCCGGGAAGATGCCGTTCAACTTCTTCCCCAGTCGCTTCGTTGAGCCTCTTGCGCAGCACACCGTGAAACACCGTGAGAATGTGGCACCAATTCAGGGCCGTGTTGCTACTTGTAGCAGTGGTAGGTATGGGGACGGCTCAGCGACCATCGACTGGGTCTATTTGCGATTACTATGCTATTCGGAGGTTCGGCGAGAACTCTAGCGATACGCAGTTCATGCTGATGCAGAGTATTGTTGCACTCGCTTTCGGTGGTGGGGCGAGCCTTCGTAACGCCTCTGACGATAGCACTGGCATACTCAATCCGGGGTTGTTTAATGGGTCGGTTATCAATCTAAGACCGTGGTTTGACGGTTCAAGTATGTTTCATGCTTCATCCTACCGCGATCGTGTCATTTACTCAGTGTGTAGAAGCCACGACGAACTTGAACAACCAAGCCATCGGAATCGATTGGTTGGACGATGGAGCGCAAGAACCATTGACGGCCTTCCTCAACGGCACTACCGATACGGTGGACTTGAATACCAACAAAAATGAATAGTACGCCGACGATTCTGTCAGCTTGGTCCGTATATGCTAATGCGATGAGTCTCACAGCCGACTATTCGCCCACTTCTACTCGGCGTTTGGTAGAATCTACGGCTGCACGCTCACGGAAGGATTCCCAAAAGCAAACGACAGTGGCAACCCGATATCCCCGGCGTACGTACATAAGTTCATGAATCTGAATCAAACGCACCTCGGGCACTTCATTGATCAGCTCATCATGTCGAGCGAGTATTACGGATTCTCTAAAGATGACGCAAGTACTCTGAGCACATTCTTCAACTCGCGATACAACGTGCGCTGCGCGCCAGCAATTAATGGACAATTGTACTCCATCTGCCAAGCACCCGAATGTCCGCTCGCAGCGCCGAGCCCTGACTGCGACGCGTACGTGAACGTTGGGCCTGGTGAGAATAATACTGGCACCGGAGGATCTAGCACGGCGCCGACTGGTCCCTCTCAACCTACCTCCTCAACTACATCAACATCCTCGAGCGAACTGCCTACAAGCTCACCCTCTTCAACGGCACCAAGCAGCGGTCCAGCTTTGCCCTCGGGCGCCATAGCAGGAATCGCGATTGGCGGGACGGTTGTTGCGCTTCTTGCCGTGGGCTTATGGCTGTATCATCGCCGGTGGCAGACATCCCAACAACCACCGATGGTCGCCGTGCCATATACTGGAGGAAGCGGCCATCTGTCTCCATCCTTGGGGCACCACCCCTATTCCCCATACACACCAACTCTGGGGCCACACACAAGCTACACACCCTCATCAGCCCCACGAGACTCACACCTACCCCATGGATCATTCGTAGAGCCCAAACAGCCAGAGGCGGAATTGGGAGTCCCGACCCCGGTGGTCCCTCATGGTCCGCCTGGGATGATGCAAATTGCGGAGATGGAGAGCCCGCTGCACTCTGAGGCGGGTGGTACGGTGCCACAAGGGAGGTTTGGGGATTCGGCTAACGCCTGGGAGCCGACGAGAAGGTGAGATATGCTGAGGGAAATATATGCGCTCACTTTATTTGCTTGTCGTCAGTTTTCTAACGGTTAGGTGAACCGGTTACTCTCAAGCTATAGGGAGGTCATGCAGATTCGAGACTGGCGTTCTATGTACCCGATCTATAATCTAGCTTCTTCCGGGCTGGCTTTTTGATCAGTACCGTTGAAGTACCTCCGTTCATTTACTCCTTCAATAAAGTTTGATAGCAAAAGACTTGCTTATTTCTGACCCGTGTCTAGAATTTGTTTAGTGGCCCCATTTACCTAGTTTCTCGATAAGATTCCGGGCTCGATAGCGATAAACAAAGAATCCTATAACTCACCTAGCCAAGTCCAAGCAAGATACACAGCTTCCTCGTCCACGTAAGTAGCCTTAGATCTGTCGAACATTAATCCCTTACTTAACAATAATACTGTAACCCCTTTACCTATTTGTCCCCCGAATACCTTATAATAGGATCGCTCTATAATATCTAACAACGCTATAACGCCGCGTAGCAATAGGGAAGGTAGCCTTTGGTAACTATCTAGCCAGGTAACTAGACCCCCTATGGGTTCGTATCAGGAGGCTTCCATACCAACACTTCAACATCGGTATGCAATATTTCGTGGAAGAATGTAGTAGTGTGGGGCTATCGTATCGCATGTAATGTTGGATTTCCCAGGACGCTCCTTTCTGCCTTCACACTATATTTAGGGATATTATTAGGAATTATTTTGGTAGATGATACAGAACCTGAACAAAGAACTGACGTTATATATAACCGAGAGAAGCTTGAATGACCTCAGTCCCTTGGACTCCCTACTAGCTGTTACCATACACCCACGAGGTGATTCCCGTCAGAAAAAGATTGCTATCAAGTTTTTCGTCAAAATCTCGGAAGGTCTTTTGATAATAATTCCTTTTCTCTATATAAAAGCAGATGTTTCGTAAGTAGTCGAGTTTGTAGGTGCCATTTATGTTATTGCGCTTTGCAACCATATTTCATGCCACGCTCAGCCCTGCCTTTGAGATCCCCTGCTGTCCCACTACACTGAGCTGCCGGCAGAAAGAACATACCAGTATTACAGGCTCTTAATCGTGCACTTCAAAAGCTCTTGTTAGTATATATGAACCAATGTCTGGGAATTCCTACGTATGGGTAGATAAACGACACTTGTTATTGCGTGAAGATCCGAGTCTTTCCACGACGACACACATGCATGTCCGATTATGACCGAAGCGTCTTGCTCGGGAATTAAATGGTGTTCTAAAGCATATAGGGCTTCAAGCCTTAGAGCAAAAGATACGGAAGGCTCTATAGCCTTCCATAGCTTTATATGTCACGTCACGGACACATATTAGAGTGGCCTCAGAGACTTGGCCGGCACACGAGCTCGTAACAACTCGCTTGCCTGCCCGCTTTATTGCCAAAATACTAATTAATGGAGATTGTGAGAATCACTGTTTAGTAACAAACGTAGATCCGCTATACTGACAATGTTTCATACAAAGTAAACCTTCTTTCTCCCGAACATTTTGCGCTTACATATTCCAGCACTGTAAAGTTAAGTACTGAACTCTTGTAAGCTAACAGTTTAGAGCTATTCCTATCCATCATTGTACTTACTAGATCAATCCGAAGAAAGCAAGCATAACCACAAGACTCACTTCTTCGAACTGTGGGTTATGGTATAACAGGTTGTGTACGTGAATTTACCGAGTTCATGGTACAACAGCATCCAGTACCTCGGTATCGTTACGTAAAGAGCCAACAAGGCGAGTTTCGCCTGCCAGCTTCATCCCTAGAAGAATTTGAAACAAGCTCAACCTACTATCTTAGGAGCACCGCATGACCAAACGTCAAATGTCAAATGTAAATGAACCACCAATGACATGGTTATGCATAAGGGTACTCCCAATATGCTCGAGGAGATTATAGTCCGATTGATATATATCCACCTAGGCCTCTCACCGATCTCGCCTGTGGAGTGACTAGTCCACCACGTCACACTCGGTCCACTACATTCCATGTAGTACTTTGAATGTGATGGATCATCAAGAAAGCCACGTTTACAGATCTTGATTCAGAATCCGTTGGGCAACCCATAATGGTTAATTGTGCTGTAAGACACAAGTGCCGGATGGTCCCCGGTGGCGGACGTAGACGGCAGTTATATCCTTGTCCCACATGGATGGAGGAATCGACTCGATACCTATTCTAGGCAAAACTAGCGAATCTTTCTGTGCTTCTATAGGTCCTGGGAGGCTTATAAGCTTAATTGAACTTCGTGATGGCAGTGTTTCAAATAGAGAGAGGCTTGACATTTCTAATAGCCTACGGAATCCTCAGTTATGCGAAGGCCGCATGCGTATGGTTATTAGCTTGATCCGTGCGCATAACTGACAACTAACTTATTAACTTGAATCGAGGAGACAGGTTAGGTAACCAGCCTTCACGCGTTACTCTATGATGTTCACTGTTGAAATGCCCGCAGTAAATGCTAGGGCTTTGCTCTGTATATTCTTGCGCGCTAGCAAGGTCGCAGCGGGCGTAACCGTTCACAAGTGTCCGTAGTGTCTTAGACCGCGCGCGCGGAAGCAAGTAAGATTAAGAGTCCAATGCCGATGCCGACACCTGTAACGTACTTCGACTGAAGCAACGCAACGCAAACACCAAGCGTTAGCAGCAATACGTACCTGTGGAAGAGGGAAAAGTAATCCTTCCCGCTGTCACCGATCCTGCGTGGCGGCAGGGCAAGAAGACCATGACAAATTGCCACGAGGTTCGAGTACCAGTAGGATAGGGCGGGCCTACCTCGTGGTAATATCGTGTACTCACACTTGACAAACCGCCCATTGTATTCAGCTGTGCTAGCGCGATGGAGCGGGACGTGTTTACGACGGGAGTCTACTCTATAATAGGGCCTTGTATACCGTAGTCAAACTAAACGAGCGAGTCGAATATACGCAAGCTAACCTTAGTGTTAATCGTTATGCGGGTGCTGCAGATTGCGATGGCTCGTGTAGCTTGCAATTGTGAGTGTAGAACGAAAAAGCCATCGCGGAACCCTTGGCGGCCTAGATTAGCAGAGACAGCTGAAACTTTGTGCGATACTGCTACAGTAGTCTATCGCATGAAGAGTATCCGTCTACAGCACAGTTTTTCGGCAGCGTTTTCGGCCTCTCTCGAGGATGGCTGCATTCACAAAAGGCGGCGATTACTTCAAAGATCGTCGTACGCGTAATGAATTTCCTAGTTTTTGGAATCCTTCGAAGAATTCCATTGTGCTGGATTGGAACCATATGTTCACAGATAGTGCATAGATCATCACAAATACATGTCCTCCTTGCAGACCGCGCGCCCTCCGCACTCTCTCGCGTACTGATCACATTTTGCATCAGACGATAGATTAAGGCTGAGGCCCAATCCGCCTCGTATACTATCTGTAAGTGATGAGGGAGGGTTCTCAAAGACCACATCAGGCTCACTCGGGTCGCAATGTGATAGTGTAGTCTAGCTGTGAGCAAAGAACGACTCTCGGGTCCGAATAGATCCCCAGGATGTCGATCACTAGCGTATCGATCTGTTACCCATGAATCGTACTTTTGCCTCTTGTAGCAGGTGGTTATAGAAGTACCAGTGATTGTCTGGAGCAGTCACAGCATCAAATTTCCGTAGCAGTCTGGGCAGGGCAGAGGCAGGGGCTGGGCAGGCGTTGTCCCCAACCAACAAAGATGGTGTGCAAAGATACATAGAGAATCCCTGACAAAACGTGCACGCCCTACGCGTTATTACAATGTGGTGTACACAACCTCCAGGCAAAGTCCCGGTACAACACGACATACCGCTTCCCCGTCTTACCTCTCGATCAAGGTTCCCGACGGTGTCAGATGCGGCAGGGTCCTTCACATCTGCAGATCTGCAAGAAACTTTTCTCTCAGGCGCCGTTGACTTGTATTAGCCCCCGGCGACGAGTCCATAGAGCGTGGCACGCCCGCCCTTCTCCTGTATGTACAGGCAAGAGCTTAAAACCGCAAGTCTAAGCGGCCACGTTCATGTATGCGTATTGATTCCGCCTATATCTCTGCCGTGTCGGCGCGGGGATCTTATTTCTGTATGTATTACATACACGACGATGTAGGGAACGGAGAGCCTCAAGATCGCTTAGCACTGTACGGATTGTACAGTTACTACTCTCCGTGTACAGTGCTACTGTTGCATCGCCTTGCTATAAATATGCGATCTGTGCATGATCGCCTTGCCAGCACATGTTAGCGTTGTATGTGCCTGGCGATACCCCAACTCGCCCAATAAGCACCATCAATACTGTCGCACCCCCGTTGAATAACGATAAGATCTCCTCTATGACCTATCTAGTCTCAACCTCCATACAGGCATATGAGATAATAATAGACACCGCAATAAACCCGAGATGAGTCCAACAGTAGACTGTATTGAGCATTGCCCTTGTAAGCTCTCTACACTATACCTACTCGGCCGACTCGGCTAGGTCTAGCACGCGGAGGCATGAGTTATCAGATCAATGTGCCGCACACCACAGTACTATGGTACTTCTCAACTGGTGTCGCAATGCCAACACACGATAGGCTCAGGCGTTGTTTGAGCCTACACCAATGAGGATCTCCATGGCGCCTCACATGGGAGAAGCACGTCTCCCATCGGCATCCCGTCCATCCTCCCACTCGCGCTCCGCTGGTATCTTTGCGGCCAACCCACAATTACCAAAGCGAGTATCATTGACATGTAAGACCTTAAGCACCCGGCGCGTTTGGCTACTATATTGTGGAAGCGAGCTACAGCGTTAGGTAACCAGCACAACCCACCAAGGCGCCCACTATCCCGCGCCAACTACCGAAGGGTCGTCCAGCTGCAGCGAAGTCCTGTCCACGAGAAACGAAGGATGAGTGGGAAAACGCCACGCAGGTGCACGTACATCCTGCGTTGCAGTCTACAAGTTTTCTCGTGTAACTGTCGTGACCGCTACATGCTCTTACTAAGTGGTAACCCATCTTTGAAGTGGGAAAATTACCTACCTCATCAAGTTCCGACCAGCAAGCAAAACCCGGCGTGTGGTGTGTGGCTGACCAGCTGAAGTGATCCATGCTGTATTCTTACTGTCAAAGGGTATCTACAGACTTATGCCCGTTTGTCGTGTAGGTACTCTAGCACGTCGTGCTACCTAATCCAGGCAGGTAACTGAACGGTAGACGTTTGGACGTGCCTTTGCGGCGCGGCTTGTTTCATGGTCAGCTCTTCACATTAGATAAGCCAAGACTAAGCACTGCCATCTATCACCGACGGGGGTAATACGGCAAAGGTACGCTGTAGGACACAATATATCCTAGTCCTTATTATACCGGCGTCATCGTGGTTCATAGTTGCTCATTCAAGGCAGTCTGCGTAACGGGAAATGGTTGGTACGTAGTTATAACGCTAGGGCGATCTGGTTGTCGCTTGAGTGTTTCTCCGGCCGTGGACGGGGCCTAAGTACAGCGGTGGGGTAGGCATCATTGGGAGTTTACTGACGAAATATTGGACCTAATTCGGTCTTGAATGACGAGGTATCGTAGCTAATTCCGTGGCACCCAACTGTGGTGTTGCAAAAGCCGAGCGCTCTCTTTAATCCCGAGATGATGACTAGACACCGAAGACCAATTTCACCGCTTTATCAGCCGCCAATAGAAGGCCAAGAGGAGAAATCATAACCATACCGATGAACTTGTGTCAGCTTATGAGGCGTTGTATCGTATGTGAAAGCAAATCCTGGAATTTTCGTAGCAAATGTTGCATGAGTGTCACTTATTCCCGCCCGTGCTCCAATCCATTGGCCCGACTCTGGTCAGGCCCGTGATGAAGGCAGGTTATTTCATAACAAGCATGCGCAAGGACGCCTGCAGATAGCCTACCATGCTTCATCCTCGGCGCCCGTCAATCTTGGGATTGACTATATGCGTATGAATACTGACACACGCGGCGCCTCCCTTGAGACGCCAAATAGGCCTTCGTAGAGGGGTCTAAGTCGGCTAGCTCATGCCTCTTTTTCTTACTCCTAGTGTAGCATATCCTTCTGCCATGAACGTGATCACTGACGAAAGAGGCGTAATTGGGGCGAGAGGAATCGTACGCTATGTCGTAGGTTAGGTAGTGTGCTGTAAGTAAGCCAGGCCAAGGAAAGGCGTTGTTGGATTTAATGTGTATTTCAAGGCAGATTACGTTGAAATGCATCTGCTAAGCCAATTTTCAGCTCTCTTTCACAGCCTCAATGGGCTCGGTGACTTATCTAGCTACATGTCTGGATAAGACTATATGTAGTAGGTATTTTGCCCATTTTAATGGTCTCCAAATCTCGGACCACTCGGGCGGGATGATGCAGCCGAGAACCTAGCAAAAAGTCAATTGACAAAAGGGTTTGGATTGCGCAACACAGGGCGGCGCAGCCCGTCTCACGAACTCGATGCCCTGGTGTGTTATTAAACTTGGGTCTAAAGATTCGCGGGACTGCGGAGATAATATCTTGGATCTTACGAAAGGAGCCATGGCCCATGGCTGTGCTTACTTATACTGTAGGTAGTTGAAGCTAATCTCGTCCACGGGACCCTAGGTAAGTAAATAAGCGTCTGGTTATAGACGTCCCTTGCTGAAAACAATTAGTGCAACTGCGAGTCTAATACGTTTAGTCAATTGGTGCTGTCAATCTGTCCTCTTAGGTCTTTATGCATATTTTACGCCCATCGTCACTAGATCCGTCAACACTTGAGCAGTCAAAGGAGCATCGGATTCCGTGTACGGCGTATATTTGAGAAGATAAAGCTGCTGTACGCAGGGTCCGTCTAACACTAGCTTGGCATGATAACACCCAGCAAACCCTGGCTTCCATGGCAGTGAGGGGGAAGCCTAAGGTTGAAGTCCTCTGGCATTGGCCAATTTGCCATTGCTGACCTCACCTCGCATGCTGGCTTATTCTTTTGGGGGCCTTTGTTTCTCGTTTATTTAATTTCTAGTGTATTGTTTTGTGTATTCCGCCTATGGCGCGGGCATTCTCATTCGTTATACATGGTGAATGTAGACTCTTTATCATAGCGCCTCTACTCATGACCGCAAAAATACGCTGGGGTATTGAACTTCCGAAATTCGCTTTCACCTTCCTTTAGCGAAGCGGATACCCAACCAGGGCGAGCCCGAAGGCAGAGTGACCTGCCAGAGATTTCCCAAAGTGCCATATCCTGTTGACCTCTAGTGTATATCCTATATCCCTGTGAAACCAAGATCCTGAACGCCCTGTACCTTGTCTCATTACAAGGAGGTATCTGTAAGAATAAAAAAAAAAAATAGAAAGGGGAAAGGGCGATAGGTGCGTCTTCCGTCATGATGCAGAAAATGCGACTTGGTCGTTAGGGCTCTGCTTTGAGAGGCGGAACGTTTTGTGTCCGCCAGCTATCGTCCCTTTCCACTGCAGCACCACGCTCCAGGAGCATAGCAGCCATGTCTGTCCGGCCGCACATCACAGCCCGTTGCAGAGCAGTGTAGCCTGAATTATCTTTGCCGTTTATATTGACGTCACGACGCTGTAAAAGTAATCGTAGAGTCTCAACGTTTCCTCCAGCGATAGCGAAGTGAAGCAGTGGCGCCGTTGTTTCCGGTAGAGGCTTCGGCATGTCCGGGACCTCGCTCATTTTCACGCTAGCCATGAATGTGGAAGCCACTGACGAGCTCCCAGGGCGTGTCATTGGCTTCCTGTCGACGGCCGACCAGCCTGCTGCGCTATTCAGATCAGAGCCTGGGGATGTAGCGTATGCCGTCGACGCTGCGAGACTGTCTTCTATCGAGTATACTGATTCGGGATGATGGTACATAGACAGATCATCAGCGTTCATGTACATGTTATTGAAGCTAGCGCATCAAAGTTAGCCCTAATACAGAATTGTAGATATGGATTGGTACACACCCAGCCGATAGAGGCAGCGCTTCCTGCCCTTCAGCACCGCTAACACCCCACGGCAGAGGACTCGGACAGTTAGATGAGTACGCTGCGGACATGCTATGGCTTCTAGGTGGAGGATGATGCTGCGGTATTGAGCCTGGTGCTATTGCCGTAGTAACAGCCCGTGATCGACGGCCCAGGGAGGAGGTTGCGGGTAGTTCTGGTACAACATCGTTGGAGGCTGGGATATGCGAGTAGTAGGTAGGAGAGGCTTCAAAGGCCATAGGCGTATCTCCGTCTGCTATTAAACCAAGACCATTCAATTGCTCAGGAGCATGGCTTTGTGGCCACGCTTGCATATAATCGCCCACCTGCCGCGATCCATCTGCCGCCGGAGTGGTTGCTGCCACCGGACCCGGCTCCGCAAGGGATGCTGGTGTGCCCTCTGAGCTGGCAGGACTCCTACCCCCTGAGGCCAACTCATGCTCCGGTGGTGGTGTAGTTGATGGATCCCCACTGACGATCTCCTGTAGTTGCTGGAGCTGCTTCTTTAACTTCTCCACCTCCTTTGTGCGATCTCTCATATTCCGCCCTACAAGGGAGCTGTCAGCAACGGAGAGACAATTTGTACTATGGTAGAAGTAATGACAAGGGGCGACGTACGATACGCTCTCTGGGCGAGACGATTTTGAATTTTCCTTCGCTCCGCTGCATCTGGTAGATTCCGCCAGTCCTCGTCCGGCTTCATTAAGTCGGCATAGGAGGTCGTCAGCGGACGACCACTGCGCGGTGAAGATGTACCCGACATGCTATCCTTGGTCGTGTGTGATGGACTGAAGTATCGAGAGGGTAGTATGATAGTCTGGATCTTGGATATGTCAATAGATGGGGTGATAGGAAATGGAGAAGATAAAATATGCTCCTCGAAAATCTAGGACAGCTAGAGAATGTATAATAAAACGTGGTAGCGGTTCCATCTGCATCGTACATGGGACAGAAAGACGCAAAGCGATAGGATGAATACAAGAGATACATGGGAATGCATGTCAAGTCGAGGCACCACACCCACAGTGTGAGATCCTTCGGGAGGAGAGGGTCCCTAGTACTCTGGTACTTACAGTAGTTCGTATGTATCCGTCCCTACACCAGACCTACACTGCACTAGTTGCAATGAATCCAGCGTCAGACAAGATAGCGGGTGGAGGACGAAGGCTAATAAAAGCCCTGCACATTGTACGTGGGAGGCGAAGAATACATGGGAATGTAACTCTCCTAAGGCTCGTTAAGACCCCGGTTCTTGTGTCTCGTGTCTTGAACGTGGAGATAGATTCGCCTTGAAGCATCCACTATCATCCACCATCGACGACCGAGGACTCAGATTCAACAAGGTCGGTCCCGCAACAGCCTGTCTAATCTGGGCAACCCACGCTGGCATTTTGAGATGCGACGGATTGCCTGGTCCCGGATCAGCTCACCTCGATGTCATAAACAGTCATTGCTGACCTGGTTCGGACATCGGGTATGTTAATCGTAGGTGGCTGATACCATTACACTTCTGCTACGCCGTAACATCACATAATTACCGGTGGGTATAACAGTACAGAGCAAGCTACGTTTCCGATGAACGTGTCTACTCAGTAGTATAGGCTTGGAAACGTCCCCGAATGGCGATGCCGGACAGCGAAAGCTGGGATTTCTGCAGGGTCTTTGGCGTTGCTGGCTTCGTACATCTCGTAACGGTCGGCGGAATTGACGACCGCACTAAAATTTGCTCAAGTGCGAAAATAGAGGGCGAGGGCTATTTGAACGACCCCTATTATGTGTATAGACAAGGAAACAGGCTCAGGCCCTGAAGATAATACGCGCGCAATAGTCTTGTGTCCTAGTTGCGTTCTGCTGCGCTACGACATGCAGCATACGAGTTACAGCGCCTACGGTAGATACACGTGCATCTGTACGCTGGGTGGTGTCCCGTATAGCTCGAGACGAAGGTTTCCTCGCCTACTGCAGCGACAGCGAGTGGCCAATGATGCTGATGTGCGTAACCGAGAAAGGGTCGAGGTAACATTGAAGCCAGCAGGATTGCATACACCAGCGCCCTACATATACGCTACTTGGGTATGCATGTAGACTATAGCACGTAGTACAATCTCGAAGGAAGCAAAAGGAAGCATGCATGGAAAAGACGATGGTAGCACCAGGCGGTGCCGAGCAACTCCAGGGTTTTGCAGGGTTGCTTGGCGTTATGTCGATCCTACCCACGCCCGGCCGCCAGACGTTACCTGCCTACAATAGAGGGCTGCGACACTTGCCAATCTATCCAGACACCCATACTAGCGACTCGAGTCAATCTGGCCGGCTACTCTCCTCCAGGTTCCAAGCAGACGCCAAGGTCGCGGGTGCGGCGTGGTGTAAACTGGAATTCAGGGGCAGTGTCCTACGATTGCTCCTGCGCCTACAAAGAGGAAAGAGAGAGGGTATCACCTGATAATTAGAGTGTATGAGGTAGACTAGGTCCGGTACTGATATGATTTGATGTGAATCCTACCGACCACTTCGACATACACTACGACTTACCTAAAGCACATAGGCAGCTTTTAGTATGGAAGGTAAACAATTACCGCTTGCCATTAGTGTAGGTACTGTAGATTAACTACCACTTAGCGTGATACGTGATGGACATGGTGTAGAGGACCCTTGTAGATAGCTAAGCGTCTCTGCGACGGGTAGCGTCTGTCTCCCGAGCGTCTTTGCTACCCGCGCCTTGCCCTGTACTGCCCTGCCGTGTAGAAGATGCGATCAAACTTCTTCACGGTTACGGCGGCCAACGTCTCCCTAGTTATAGATAGGTAGTATGTAGTAGACGAAGCGACTCGAAAGAGAGACACACTCCAGCGGTCTGCTTTGTCATCAACGAGCAGGACTGAGTATGGAGGCGGAAGAGTTGCCCTACAGTAGTTCCGCCACAAGGGTTCTTCACTTCCGTGGTTGGTAGCCTACTTCCCTTACCTATCTATCCTAACGCATACCCCTTGGTTAGACGCCGACGATGCCAGTTGATGTCGAGGGTAACATTGACGGCTTGCCTTAGGTAACTGCACATGCAGGGCCGCAACACGCACGAGGCCTTTTTTGTCCAGTACCTAGGCCTATGCTGGCCTAAGCAGACGTGAGTGCGGAAGTGTCATTATCGTGGCCACACCTTACTGTATGAAAACCTACATACGTCCTACATCTGCTCGACGACCCCCATCTTCCTCTTAGGGACAAGGTACAACATGTATCCCGCATATGTCAAGTTGCTAGCGTACCTTTCGCGGACGACAAGGTATCTCACATCAGCTGGCTCAACGGCAGACTTTGGCGTGAAATTTCAAATTCGATCATGGTTACAAATAACGGTATCTTTCCTCGTCTGCACGTCATATCTCTCGAGGGATGATGCCTTCCTATTCTGGCTAAGGACTATTGCTCATCCCGCGTACGGTCGGCGTCAACCGAAGACTGATCCGCGTGAACCAGGCACAGAAGCAGCATACTTAATATTTGCCACGACAACAAGACAAACTTTCTGGCGAACCCTGCCACCCACCATCAAAGTAGGAAATAAGCTATCATATGCATCTAATACAGTAGCAGTCAACAGATCAAACAGCCCTCACTGTTTCGCCGCATTTGTACCTACGAATAATGTAACCCACGATAGTTACACAACTACTATCTTCCTGACTGTGGAAAATAGAAGTTGGAAGGATATACTATGATCTCAAGAGTGAGTTTCTAGTCTCTAAAGCGCTAGGATGCTCGTCGGCTAGTCTTGCCGGTTGTCTGGCAATTGGCGATGCTGGGGGCTTCACATACGTAAATGTAGCAACAGCACTCCCGAGGCGGACACATGCCAGCGACAAAAAGACTAGTTCGGCAACTCTCCCAAAATGGCCGCTGGCCCAGCCTTGGGTCCCAATTCTAGGCTTGGCAGAAATCTAGTGCTGCATGGCTCATGGACAGATAATGCTTGCAGAAGAAAACGACAACGAGTGAGCGTGGGTAAGAATTCTCAGAGTCCTGTGTTCTTAAAACTCGTTTTAAGAACACCGTCTACGTATGTATCTACCACTCTGGTGATAACGAAAACCACCGTTCACGGCAATCTTAGTCATAACCTACCTACAGTATTGCCTATGAAAACCTCTAGCACAAGCAAACTAGCAGGGTATAACAACATAACCAGCACTCTTTAGTATCTGCTAATGGACGGATGCACGGAATGCTTCCAACTACTTGCCTTTCAACCTTATCTGGTCGCTAGAAGAGGCAGGCAGCTGGCACTTGATGGCTGATGTCGTGATAAAGGCGCCGTTTGAGTCTTCGGTACACTTACCAGCATAGGAGGTTATATTGTTACTCGAGAGGAAGGCGATAGAGCTAGCGCGATACAGATACATAAATCCTCGACATTGTTTGTGTCGAGTTCATGTTTTCATTTGCTGAACCCATGTTTGACATTCACAGGATGTGACAGTATAACAGTATACAGTCTCCATGGCCGAATAGCACCATGTGGAATACAAGGAACTATTCTTGGGAACCACTTTTGACTCTATGGCTCTTTTGCTTTATCTTTGCACATATCTGCGATACTACAGGAATATTTCTGCCCCTTTCTCGGGTTTCCTTGGGGGGATGAAGCCGTGCCATGATGTGACTGCGTCGACGGTTTACGTTCACAATCTCTACCGAGTACTCTTCATGACCGTACTATTCCACAACAGTCGATGTATTAGCTAAAAATCAAGGTAGCGAGCAAGGCACTCGCTCCGACCCTCGTCTGTCGATCCAGCTATACTACTTATTCGGGTAGGAGGGGCTCTTGAACAAGGTTGTTGATTGGTTTGCTTAAGCGGTATTGCAAGTTTAGTCGAAGAGATAGGTACTCCGCAGCTCTCTGTGCCCCTGCTCAACGCTGTCCGGCCGCCTTTTCCACGCCTCAGACGTCGTTTCCCGTCGCTTGCGATGTGCCCTATCGTCTCCGCTGTCTCCATTTCAGCCCGTAACTATTCAACGCTTTCAGTTATGGGACTACATACCGACGCCGAGATCGACTGCCAAATGATGAAGTGGCGCCGCGCTTGCAGGAACCGGCCTCTGTCTTCGACGTGCAGCTGATCTCTATGGGCCTTGATTTTTCTCCAGCACAATGCAACTGTCCACTATCTTTACGCTAGAGTAGGTGGTCGACCGTTTTGGTGCGAAGCAGACCCGGCTGCCAAACCACCTATGCGTGCTGTTCAGCAGAGCGTCTGTCGATCTACGCTCGCTTCTGCATTCTCTCCATGTTCTCCGCTCGCTCTGCGCAGACGCGTTTTTACCGCAGGGTCTAACGAATTGGCGCAGCTAACCTGGCTCACAACAGGACTCGCGGATCCGCTGCTGCGAAGGACCCGCGATAGATGGGTACTGCAAAGTATGTATGGCAAGCGAAGACGGAACACCATCTGTTTACCAGTGAGAAAAAACGAACGTGTGGCGTTATCAACCAGATTCAGAGGAAGAGGCGTGGATCACGCACTCTAACGAGAAGGTCACCGCTAGGCTCCCCCGAGTACTACCATGGTGGCCCGCATACACACTGCGTATTCAAACCAGGGTCCTGGCGTTACGAAAGCATGATGTCGTAGCCAGCGGCAAGGCTGCAAGGTAGTATCGCTGTCAGGACGCAACTAGCTGTAGCTTGTCTTCACCGAGATAAACTGTCGTCGACGCCATATTTGCCTATCCAAGGCAGCTTCCACCTTGGTTACTTAAACAACTGTTGTTTCTTTTATATCCAGCGTCTACGACTGGACTGATCTACGACGCAGGCCACTCCTGGTACTGCCCTGTAGCTATTGCTCCAGCTCCTCGAACCCAAGAACAGAACCACGGGGTGGAGAGTCGTTTCAGTAGTGGATCAAGCGGGAAGGAGACACGGGGATCATCCCTCGCCAAGTGTTCGTTACCTTGGCGATCAATACCAGCCGGGATAGTCTCGTCCCGTTCCTTCTCCGCGCGGTGTCCGTGATCCGGGTCACACTTGTAGAGCTCTCGATGCCTCATGGTTGATTAGCGTAAACCGAGACATCGTAAGAACGCCAGATCTCGGTGCTCCGCAAGCTCCGTGATTAGCTACCAACCCATACGTCAGCTCCGTAGTCACGTCGTCTACGTTTTGCATAGTCGTATAATTAGTTCTCCTTTATTCCACCACCACGTGGGGAATGGACTTACACCACGGAGGCATGCTGGCGCGATCAACATTCACAGCTATTTGAAATCAGTAGGTTGCATAGCCTAGGCTTGTTAGGTGCATGGCTACAGAAGGCCAGACACGTGGAACTCACAATTATGCGTCGTGCAGTTGTTACGAATTCCTTAAATGGATACCCCAGAAAGCACAAAAACGAGCAGTTTTTACCTAAAGCATTCGTCTTCATATCATGAGTCGGCACAGACGCAACACGAGAACAGGGTATTGCTAAACTTTTAGCTAAATTTTAGCAGGGGTCATGATTGTAATTTGAGAATCTGTAATTCGCGGTTAGAGAATATCCTTTGAGCAATAACGACCTCCAACCGGAGTTACAATAGTTGCTTGGCGATACCACGACCCGAATGCGTTGGCAAATTCTTTATTTATTAGGTATGCTTAGGACGTAGACGGCGATAAGCTCTAAATGAAATCTTGAGTGATACCCTGTCAGGGTACAAACTATTTCCTGGCTTTAACGATCAGATCTCCCGCTCTTCCTTCTGTGAGGGTTATCTTGGCGTCATCTCATGCAGTCTGTACCCACGTGACATAGGGAGTAGTTTCCTATGCATGATTGCCTCATTTTGGGAGGGTTGCATTGGATATGTGCGTCCTCTATTAACACGTCTTTTGGAATTATAGGAATGAATTCTAGATGTTATACCATTTCCACGTAGACAATCTCCTCGTTGATGTTGCATAGCTTTACGCTCGTCATTGTTCTACATGTGGCCACTAAAATGAAATTATTAGGAGTGACAGTGATCTAGGGGCCATTTCAGCAGCGATTGCTAGAACGCCAGATACAAGTATTATATCTATATGTAGGCCTAGAGAGGTCAGGACGATAAGGTTTTCCGCATGAAAAAGCAACAAACCATTGCACGAACGAACGAATCTATCTAATCATTTCCAGGGCCATAGATAGGAGAATCAGAGATTTGTGGCGCCTCCTTATGGTTGCGGGCCAGGTTATCTGATATATAGAAATTCAATCAAGCTCTTTCTTAGACCTTCGTATTCTCACCGGAAAGCTTACGATTGTCACTACAGATTCTATGAATCAATAGGTCCTTAATTAATAGCTTACAGGCACTATATATCCTCCTCTCCGGTAAATGATGTCAACAGAGCTAAAGACTCGAAACACTTCTGTACAACCCCTCATGGTGTTACAAATGAAACGTACGTGAAGCGGGGGTCATCAGATCGCATTCAGATAGCGTAAGCATTATGAAATTATCCTGAAAACATCCCAGTACCAAGATGTACGGTAGAATTCCCATGCCCACAAGCTCTGGTTCGTAGAGAAATCATCATTCCAAACAAAGAGCCATGAACACCATAATCTGCTCGATTGCATGTAATTTTGAGCGATGCATCTTATCGAACTGTAATATATAGAATGGCTATGCCGCATTGCAGCGAGTACCAAGATATGTCCGCCCAGAGATCAATGTTGTTATGTGTAGCTTGTGTCTCCTTTATGAAGATATTGGAGCCTTCCGGCACCAAATGTGGAAACAGGGGCCCTTACTTGCTAGCAATGCTCTGTCCTATAGAACTCTTATACTATTTCTAGAATTTCTAAAGGTATAATGAATATTTTCAGGTGGGGATGCTGCTATTGACGGTTTTACAAGTTAGTCGATACCAGGACCGAGCCACAGGCAAGCTGTTAGCATGGTACCTGTTGCTGCGTCAAGGTCTCTTAAGCCTTCCATCACCTATGCCTGGAACTTTATACATAATCTTCTCTTTTTTTCCTTCAGCCTTGCAACACTCGATCTAGTGGTTTTAGACTGGAGCCACGTACGTCCCGGACGACGCACGTTGTGCCGCCAAGGTCAGAACAAGTACCTACCTCAAGCATCGAAGACGCCCTCCAAGAATATCAAACCGCCTTCTAATATCATAACCTTAATATTAATGCTAGAGCCTACCACGTCTCTGGCCAGGTCGTTGCTTCACACGCCAAACGTGCCCAACTCCTTATACGCAGCCCGTCTGCCAGTTTTGGCGCGACACTAGGACGGCTCACTCATACTAGAAATGGGATTATTCTGCACTAGGGCTTTATTAATTGACGCATCTAGGCGGACATCGGAGACTAGGATGGCCAGTACCTGTTTCCTTGAATGTTGAGTTAAAGCCAGGGCACCAAAGCTAGGGAAGGGATCTAAACAGCTGATATAAAACTTAGCGGACGCAACAGAGTATCGTAATCTTAATATCGTGAGATAATCCTAAGCGCTTGGATTTCTATAGTCATATAAGAAACGCTGGGTGTTCCAAGAGGCATATGTAGGGTGGTTTAGCATACCGAAATTAGAGAGGTATCAGCAAGAGACTTATTATCAGTAATTCAAAACATATCATATTCCAAGCGTGTGGGCTAGTAACTGGGCAGCCATACTCGACTACTAAACTATATTGAGGAGTCAAGATAGACTGGGGAAAATCTGTTAGTTTTACTCCCTATTACAGTCCTCACCTTAGCTCTCTACCGAACCTTGGTACTCGTAAGAAGCAACCATTGTGCATATATCTGACAATATGTATGATCATAGCTACTGGAGTACTCGGGGTCCCATCGTAGCTTCAATATGACTATGCCGATATGTGTGTTCATAAGATACACTTTATTCCGTGATGAAACCCTTTGTTTTCTGCGTATTCAATTATCAGCAAGTAAATAGAGGATAATTTTTCAAGAACTCTATGACAAGTCGACACATACCACGAACTTGCAAACAATTTTTTTAGAACTTCGTTACCACTAAGACATTCTATGGTACTTCGAGCCGAGTTATTCTTTTAAATACTATTTTAGAGGTATGGAATCGAGTCGCCGTCGATGGGAGTATACTTCTAGCACGAGTATTAGTTGTACCACTACAGCCAGTATTGATGAATATGATAAATGCCCGCTTGAGTTTGGATGACAATATCGCAGAAATGGAGCGCCCCTGAGTCTACTAGGCAGTGCTACAATGCATAGGGTTTGACGTGCTGGGGCTGAGCCACTTAACAGGTGGTAAGCGACACGTGTAGTTACACATGTCTTGACGCACCCTGGGCACTACGGCAGCCTGCTGTTTGCAATATCTCTCTTAGGGAATTTCTTCTCATTCGCCTGTATAACTTGACTGATGAGGGAGTGTTAATACTACGCAGTAAACCCAACAGATCCCGAATGGAATGCTGGTTCGTGATACGTAGGGTGCCGTTAATGCGACAGAAAAATGAGCGCTGTTAACTCACGATGAACGCGAAGCCCGGCAAGGGCTCACCAAATGTGGTAATTTTTTTTAGGCAGGACGTGCATTAAATAGGTACAAGCAGGCCTTTAGTCCACGGGCTCACGAATGGCGGGACTTGCCGTAGCGTAGCATCATAGGTCATATACCAAGTTGCCATCTTACAATACCTGCAACTGTGAACATGCCCCTCAAAATTGTAACCTCATCTCGCGTTAAGTAATTAATCCATCGACCTATCAATTCAGACTTTTCGCCTCGAGTGCCAAAGAAAGAAACAAGGACAATGCCACAGGCATTCTCACAAGAGGCAAAGCGAGTCAGCCGATTTCGACGAACAATTGAGAGGATTTGAGCAAGTATTTACTTCTCATCGTTACCTATGGACGGGGCTCCCATTTCTCGTCTTGCAGCGCCCAGCGCCCAGTAGAAGTCTCATTTCAGTCCCAATTGCCGCATCTGTCTTGCGGCTCCCACTCTATTGGCCGGAAACTTGCTCAATCAAGCCTTATGGTACCGCGTGCGACACATATTTCTTCCCCTCACACCCCCACCTCATTCTACTACTACATAGAGTATCGTAGGCATCTTAGGTATACTAGGTGAGGTAGCCGTTTACGGATCAGTAGCGTAACAATGGGAATGGCGGCAACCCGGCAACCTGGTAGATACACTACATGCGTGATTGCCCTGGGCATCCGACAGTGATGCCGGACCCTTCGCACATGACGCATCTAGACCGCCACCACTATTACTACCACTAACACTACATAACAAAGAAGCCAGGAGAACCGTGCACGTCGTATAAGAATGTCGACTGCGCGTGTTTGAATTTGATCGCGGTTACTTGCCTCCAGTCTAGACCTTCGAGCACCCCTTACCTCTCTCCTGGGATCTGCTACCTACCTACTTGAGACCTTGTATCGAATTCGAGCAGACGTCCGTCCAAGACATCACATTCCCGACACAACACCAGTTTCCTTCCGAACCAATTCAGCTCGCTCTCGTAATTAATATGGGCTCTGCCGTCCTCATCCTCTTCGCCGCTGCCTGGCTAGTATCTGCTCACTTCCAGCTCACGTACCCAGTCTGGCGGGCAGACACATTAGCAGATAACACGACATTCGACCAATGGTCATATCCATGTATGTTCCTTGGATTCTAATATTATATATGCCTATATGCCCGTAACAAGTGACTGTTTATCAGCCAAATATATTTAAGTATATATATGCACGTCATGATACTGATAACTCGATAAACCAACAGGCGCTGGTGTGCCTTATGGCACAGGAAACAAGACGGAATGGCCTCTTGACGGTGCTTCTGTGGCCCTTGACCTGCATCACCCTTGGGTCTACTTGTACATCAACCTCGGGCTTGGCGAGAACACGACCAACTTCAACATCTCCCTCACCCCGGAGCTCCTGAATGTCACTGGCAAAGGCGACTTCTGTCTAACCGATCTCCCTATTCCGAGTGATATTGAAGATGGTCAGAATGCCACTATTCAGGTTGTTACAAACGGGCAGTCGGGATCAGCCCTGTATAACGTGAGTGAAGCCCCGTACGCCGTATGAGGTGAAATAAGATTGACAAACGCCTCAAAATAGTGCGCCGATATTGTGTTCCGGTCCGGCGCACAGTCTCTAACGGGGTGCACAAACAGCACAGGCGTTACAGCGACCACCGTGGGACAAGCCGCAACAACAAATTCGAGCTCAACTCCAACGCCCACGCCCAACGGTGCACTCGCGGGTCCCTTTAGGAATCTGCCTCAGGCCACAGCTTTGGGCATGATAGTGACTCTGCTCCTAAGAGCTCTGATGTAGGAGGCTAATAATCAGCGACAGATACCATTGTTTGGGCCTCCTGATGTTTTTGATACCCTGAACGCCGAGAAGTAGTTCTTCTATAGTCTGATACAATGTTAGGGAAGTTGTCTGGTTGCAATAGCAGACGTTAGCCAAGCCACATATAAAGCATTACCGTTTGACTTAACCTGTGAGACGTACTCTTCGTAGTATATGAGGTCACTTTCCCGAATTGCAAGGGACCGACGGAATTATCAAGTAGGAAAGTCAAGCATAAGCTTTCTTTTAAACTGACAGCGCAAAAAACCACAGTTTAGAGCTGGATAATAGCACATCGTCCTGGTTGATTCATGGTATATGTATTGGGAGGCTCAGAAATATGTGCAAAAGTGAGTCGTTCGCTAGTGCACATCTCTTTACTGTTTATGTGTGGTTGGCCCCGGATAATCTGCTGCTGCTTTCATCTTGCGGGAATTTTGTCTTTTTCTGGATGTAGCTCATGCATAACCTTGCCCATGGTGATACGCTGAAGCGGGTTAGGTGTTAGCATCTGTAACACGAGAAATTCGACCTTGTCACGGGGATTCAGTTGCGCCTTGGCCTCGTTGACCTCGCTTAGCCACTGTTGCATTTGGGCAACAGCAGACGATGTGCGGTTTGAGGACTGCCCATGTCTGCGGTTTAGGTCCGCGATCATCCAGTATAGTTGTTTTGGGTGGCCACGGACTCCACGAGCGTCGGGAAAGGGGATCTTCCGCAGGACGTAGAGCATTGTCACGCCAAGGGCCCACACATCCGAGGCTGGGCCACGAAGCTTCTGCCCTATGAACTCCGGAGGGACATAGTATGGTGTGCCTCCATTGGTGGCAGGGTCGACAGTGCGGGTTGATAATCCAAAGTCACAGAGAACGGCACCTCTGTCTCTAGAATACAGAATATTGGCGGGCTTGATATCGTTATGGATTCGCTTTTTCTGATGGACGTAATGCAAGGCGCCCGCAATGTCCTTGAGGATGCGAATGGCGTCGGTGCGCCCACCAACAAATTTGTCTGTCGTGGTGTCGCGCCACACATTCCGAGCAGCCAGGTCCTTGCCATCGACATGCTCCATATAGAGCGATAGGTAGCGCGCATCACCACCGTATAACTTGACGATGGATTCGTGTTGAAGATCTTCTTGGCTTTGATATTCACGCAACCACACATCGGCTTGACGTATGACATTCCGATGCATCGCATCCTGGGGACGAGAATCCGTCTGGGGCCCTCGAGTCTTGAGGACTTTCACAGTGACGACGCCATCAGGAACATTTGAGTGTTCGGCTGTATACACCGAGGAAGCCCCAGTGGTTGCGATTTGGTCGCGTTTCGTCAACTGATACCCATCACTCTCAGAGTCACCCGGAACCGCCAGTGTCTCGTCTTTCTGGACCTGGAGTAACGCGTGGCCGTTGGGGATAGCAATTTCCTTTGTTCTGGTCGAGTTCAAAACTAGACGCTCGTCTTTCGGTCCCAACAAGATGATGACATTATCATTATCCTCTTCATTGGTATCATCGGGTCGAAGCCGCTTCTCAAGCACTGCATTTTCTGTCGCAAAATCATCGGATGAAAATGACCTTTTACCCAACGAACTCGATAGATTCAGGCTCCTTGTGGGCGGTGACTCAAAGCTATCTGAGGGGACATGCAAGGTGGCAGGTCTTTTCTCCAGAATTCGGAAATCAAGGACGGGAATACCAACACTAATCCTCCATGTGCCCGGTGATAGTTCTCGGGTTGCGCCCGGCAGAATCTCCTGGTTGTAATTGCCGCTGGCGTGATCTGAGACCGAGAGTCTGGCGAGCACAACAGGAATTTCGGACTTGTTCCATAGGATCAGGCTGTCACTAGCGGGATCGTAATACAGCTCGCACCACAGGGGAGGACGGTCACCTTCCTCAGCTTGTGGGATACGGATGGAGAAATTTATGTCTTTAGACGTTTGCGTCACAGCTAACACCTTGGACTTGGGCTGGTTAGGATTTCCCACCTCTGCACGCAAAGTCAGCCACCGGCAATTATCGTTACCAGGGCTGACGGAGCGGCTTTTTGTGAGCGGCCGCACGAGGATACGGAGGCCATTTTTGTGATGGTCTTCGTCGATCACTAAGCGATCTAACGGGACATGATCGTGCTGAGCATCGCCCGGTTCATCAACTTCGATGCTTCTACCCAGTCGCAACTGGAGCTCCTCGGGAGTGAAAGGCTCCGTTTTCTCTTCGGAAGGGTACACCTCAGCAGCCATAATGCGACGGAGGGGAGGGTAGCGCAAGGGGTATATGCGACATAGAGAGTAACTTTAAGAAACAAGAATATACTAGGACTATGGGGTCTGTCTGCTGTAAAATATGACTTGAAAAAAAGCAGAGGAAGAAATAGAAATCTCACTCGTCGACTTCGCGAGAATTTGACAGATCGTTCAACTTGCTCACTTCAGAGAGCCGGATGAAAGTTGAAATGACCAGACGGAACAATCACTATCAGATGAACTGTCCTTGGGACCTTTGGGTAATGGATCTCAGAGCTCAAGCGGCAGCAGAGAGAGTCATCGAAGGGGTCAGAAGCGTGCAGGACAGAAAGGGCGCGAGATGGGTGGGTGTGCGGCTGATCCCGCTGGAAATGGTTCCCTTGGTCGCCTAGCAGCAGTTCCCCGTCTCTTGCTTAACCAACCAGCTGGATACCTAGTTGTAGGCAGTAAGTAGGCACCGTAGATATATAAATAATACAGGTTCCACTGGGCGCGGCGTATTAGTCAGTTTGGAGCATCGCCTCGATTGCCTCATAAGGACTGGGCTATGCTACCCTTCCTCTCACCGTCTAGACGTCAACCTACAGTACCTACCTACATAGCTTCGTGCATACCTAGCACTTGTTTGGCGGTTAGATGGGAGACATGTTGCTCTCCGACGGGACTCTATGGTTCATTTCTCCGAAAGAAAACACCAGAAAACACTGGTCAGAGTGAAGGGGAAAGTCGAAAATATGAATACCCTAGGAGATGGGCAATAGCGTTCATGTAGCCAGGTCTGCTGGTCTCGCTCAGGCGACACCAGGTGAGTTTAGGGTGCTGTCACACGACGAATGACCAACAGGCAGACACGCTACCTACTGTGCTGTTCGCTTAGTGTGTGAGTGAGCCGACCTTGACCTGTCCCCTGGCTGGACAAGCGAGCAGTACATGGTACCTAGGGCAACGCTCTGCTGAACGATCGAGCAGCGCAGCTCAGCTGCTGAACAGACCTTCGAAGACCATGAACTCGGCTTGAAACCTTACATACAACCCTATAGCTATAGCTAGCTGGGCTGGGAGAAGAGCGCGTGCAGCTCTTTGTCTGTCTATATTCGGAGTGCACCTTGGGTCAAGTAGGTAAGCGGGTCTCACAACAGAGGTGCAGCCATAGAGCCCTCACGGCCAGAGACTTTGAAAATAGGCCGGCGTAGGTAAAGCTGCTTTGACATTCGATTTCTGAGCACTTCAACACAGTCTCAAAAAATAAAAATAAATTAAAACCAGCACTTGGAAACAGAATTCTATAACCGGCAAGGCAATGAATGGCGTAGACGGGGAGTAGTTGGACGCTGGTAACCCGTAGGATGTATTATAGTTGAACCTCTGGCAGCGGTTATACCTAGGTACTTAACGGTTAGTTCAGTTAGCAGATAGGCTACAGAGACATAACGCTGGGTGGTCATCTGCTGACAACCAAGTGTCCTGCTGACCAAAAAAGAGAGGTCAGGACTGGAAAAGTGCACAAGCTCACTGGTAGTATGGAGTATACTGCCTAAATTCAACATCGTATCTCAGGTACATTTGGTAGGGAATTCAGTGGAAGATGGAGATATATTGGGCGTACAACCGATAGTAGCCCAGTAAATACTTATGTTGTGTTATATAGCAACATGAGCAAAGACTCATGGTGGGAAATAATGGTAGACGTTTTGATTTCCCAGCTGGATACGGTAAGGCAGTGTAAAGAAAGCCCGTAAAGAGGCTTACATCATCGCGAGCCTGGCGATGATGGAGTACGGGGGTATTTGCTTGGGCAAATGCCAATGGGCAGAAGGCACGAATGGGAGGAGGTTGCCGACTCGAGGAAATGCCATTTCGTCATTGGCCTGGAAGGTCTAGACCCTTGTGTATCTCCACTGATGCCTCATTTTGCATCGGCCTGATTGGGTGCACCGCTTCGGGGGAATTGCCGCAAAGAGAAAGGTTGGGTGGCAGTGCAGCTCCGGCCATCCGCCACCATCCGCCAACAATCAATGCAGCCTCAGTCAGATAGAAAGGCTAATCTTCATATGGTTAAAACCATGCTCGCCATGTCCAAATTGGTGACGGAAGAGGAATAGCCTCCCAGGAAAAACACGGCGGATGAACTTGGTGCGAGCTGCTGATCAGACAACAGCCCCAGACCTGGCGAGGGGCAGCAAATGCCTCAGGCCACCACACCAGCCATTGTATGGATACCGCCGGTTGCCCACCCGTCCTGCCTCGTCACCCTTATCCATCTCCAAACCAAAACTAAGCCTATTCATCAAAGAGGCCGCAACAAACACACAACAGCTTTCACTCAGCGTCAATTCCATCCGCCGCGGTCCTAGAAAATCATAAAATCACAACTTTTTATAATTTAACTAATTCTACACGTGAAACAGAGTCAAGTTAGAGAAAAAAAATGGCCGGCTGTAGTGCTGTCTAGATGTTCTGCATCAATCACAAGACCTAAAAAGAAACAAAGAGAACCCAGTCCCTTCAAAGAACGCCAGAAGCCCACCTCGTGGTCAACTGCCTTATTAACATATACCACCTCCGCCCTCCCTAAGCCAAACCCCTTCCATCACACCGAACCGATTATCAGTAAAGACAAACGCGAAACGAAAACCCTAAGCCTAGCACTGACGCTAGGTCGGGGTTCCGAGTTCGACGACGCCCTTCTACGCGACCAGATCGCTTGTGAACATTGTCCCTCGTCTTTGTTGTGCACACCCCTGTACGTGCCTTGAATCAGAGAATGGACGAGCCCGATGGTGGTTGTTCCTGGCAAGCATGGAAATTTGGGATGAGGAGAGAGGACCTCTACACCAAACTTCAAGATCAGTACAACACCGTCACCCTGTCTATCCAGGACCCTGATGCATTCCATCATGACGTCTGCGAGATCTCGAAGACGGCTGTTGACATAGATGAGTTCCATCGCCTGCTCGAGGAGCGCAAGGAGCTCCGACTCAATCAGCTGAATGAGAGCCTTCAGTCGGCATCTGTTGAAATCATCGCAAATCCCAATCTCATTGGTACCGACCAGTGGCAACATGCCATACAACTTTTTCGTACTCGGTCCTTCGATTCTCTCGTCAGGTATTTTGCGTCGTATCTTCCGGACGATCACCCGTGGAACACAATTCCTCAGGATCCTACCACGAAGCAATTCTTTGATGAGGTATATGATCCTGCTCCAATGCTCACGCGCGAGCCGTTATCTTTCATTAGCCATACTTCGAATAGTGTGATTCCAGCAAGTCATCTCCCCCCGTCTCCCCGGTCCTTGACGATGTGCTCGGACTCGTCCAGTGCTTCCACGCCCGCCAGGACACTTTCCTTTTCCGAACCAGAGTCGGATGATTTGATGCTCTCAGCTACTCTCATCCGAGAGTATGACGAGGAAACGTCTCAATGGGATGATCCGGATACCCCAACCACGCCCATGTCTGAGATGTCGGATATGGCTCCGTTGGAATTCCCCCCAAATAAGAAACATGGCAAAAGTCATGATGCCGATGAACTATCTAAACGTTCTGGCACGCCAGCCTCCGGAGATATAGAAAGGAATGCGCAAGAATCCGAGACGCCAACGCCTCGCGAAATTGCCAGAGATTCGTATTTATCAGATGAAACGTCGACAAGGTCCTTGACGAGTACGTTGATATCGATGTCACCGTCATCTAAATATACTGCATTGGAAAGAAGGCTTCGCGAGGCGAGCCCAGGCTCGGTCCGATCCCGACGGAGGAGTCCAGAAATTGGACGCATACAGAAACCTTCTCACGACCCTATACGCGCAAGGCCAAAGAGTCTCAAAAGTTAATTGGTCCTTCAGCCGATACGACTTTGTATATATGTCAAAATATTATAGATAATGATGTAATGCCCTGATAATGAGTTATACCCCGAGTTGAGAGAGGCGTTTCGGTGTTTGGTGTTCTGTTTATGAGGCAAGATCTTCTATGCTGTTGATCCAGCGATTCCACGACTGTATGCTAACCCAGTGATTCGACGATATATTATCGTATAGGCATCGTCGTCTACATAATACTTCGACTCAATTAATCGAACCAGGAAGTGCATGAGCTATCAACCAAGGGCAAATCTTCGTTCCTGTAATGGTTGATCCTGGTTGCTAACAATAGTCTAGATTGACCTCAAAAGAGAGTTGTGTACCGATTAACTTGCTTTTCCCACCTGTAGTATATACACTTACCTGTCTATGGAACCCTCCCTTTCATTCGATACCCCCATATTGTAGCGCCCTAGACGCACTAAAACTCCGCATCCAACCCCCTATGAGATCGGCCTACCGATCGTTAGACCGAACATTGACAGGTCCCATCTCGCTCCACCACAACTCCATGATGAGTACAGGCTTCCATGAGGTCATCAACTAGTAACAAAGGTAAACTTTCTTTCAGCATGTCGAGATGAGGTCATGCAATGAATCAGATATATAGATAGATGTACTACTAGAATTCGTGGTAGGTATATGGTTAGAATACTAATAATTATTCTGCTTCTCGAACAAACACGACTTGTAATTCTTTCGTAGCTTTTTTTGTCTTTTAAACCTGGGTTACTCCTGGTGTCTACACATATATTCATGTTATAAAGCATTTCGTTACCCCCAAAAAGAAAGACGAAATTTCGCAGCTACGTCTGTCACCGGGAAAATGTCCGAGACCCTCCGCGAGAAAGCAAGCAAAAAGGTCAAGGACCAGACGCAAACCCGACTCAACTCGACGACTCCATCAGCGTTAAGGCCGAGCGCAGCGACAACGTGCCCACGGATGACGAAGCCGGCGCCGGTGCATCGTCGTCGTCATCATCGACCTCTAAACCGCAAAGCCAGAACCGAAGCGAAAGCAATAGCAGCGGCGGCCGGGGCGAGACCTTGAGAGAGAAAGCGGCGAAGAAGCTGAACGGGCCCGACGCCAATCCCAGCCAGCTCGGCGACCCGATCAGCATGAAGAACGAGACGAGTCCGGGTGTGCCCGTGGATAGCGACAAGGGGGCAAATAACCAGGATGAGAAGATTGTCAAGCGCGACTCGAAACTGTGAGGTTGATGAGGCGATGATGACGAATGGTCATGAGGGCAGAGTGGGTGCTGGCAGAGTACTAGCTGGAAGAGCCGATGCCCTGTATAGTAGGACATTTGTAAATACTTTGTTGATTATGATTGTGTGGTATTATAACAACTACCTTTATATCACTTCTTTGCTTTAGTTTCTGGGTTTGACTTCCAGTATAGTTCGGAGATGGTAGGTTAAATGATCTCCATTATGAACGGAATCCGTCGTCCGGAGATTTTATCAAGTATTCTTCCTTGTCGGCGATCTTCAGCTCTTGGTGTAGTACGAAATGTCCAGGAAATGTGCAACACATGGATTCTAATTGTATGAGGTATTAGTAGGTATCTAGGGCACCGGGAAAGATGATAGATCCCAAGACTATCCATGAGATTCATGTATGGTCTAGGTAGGGAAGAATGGTCTCTGCCAATGTTTCGCGATGTTGCGTCTCTGAATAGTTCAATGCCTGATGCCATGATGCTCGCAGTGAGAATACTTAACAAGGCAAATGAGCCCAGCGTTCATGGGCATCAAATTCCAATACATCGAAAATTATACTCGTTCAGTCGATGTCTTCGACAGCCCATGAGCTTCGAATATACGCTGCAGTATCTCCCTAAGAACCGGTTCCTTGCGATTATTGTACTGTTGCGTCACCTCGCCTACAGCGGCCGACGCTTCAGCAGCCTCTCGCTTCACGGCTGTGTACAGATTCCGATCATCTTCATGCTCTCGAAGCCAATCGCGAAATAGCCGGTGCCGCACCAGTTCAGGGCTATCTGGGCCAAAAACGTGCAGATTCGTATACGGATCCTCGAAGTGAAAGAAACGGTGTCTGTTACATCTCGAAAGGTTAGTGAGCGGCGCCTGAAGCAAAGCGCAGATGTAACCCAGCCGCTGGTGGGGTTTGCGTGGATTTATCGGGCTGTGTATGGGAGCAGGTATAGCTTTGCCCAATAGATAAAAGCAAAGACAAGTTGGGTGCGTACTGATACCACACTGGCTCACGCAGTATCAACATAAACCCTGCAGCCTGGAGATCGGGCACGTAGGATGCTTCATCGGCCGGGTCAGCGACTACGAGGTCAATGTCTATGATGTCCTTTGCCGCTAGGCCGGCGACACTCGTAGAACCGACGTGTTGGATCAGAATGACGCGGTCACCGAGCGCTTGTCGGATCCGCTTCTCAACTTCTGCAAACATGGCTGGCCATTCCAGCCTGTAATCAACGATTTCAAGGGGCTTCTGTGGCCTCGTACCGACGAATTCGATATCTTTCTCATCCACCTCCACCATCGTGGTCACCCCAGGTACGTCCGCCATCATGAATGAAAAGTATGGGGCTATGTGAGAGACTGTACGCGACCAACTAAAGCTTGAAGAGACTGTGATAAAACTCGGTAGATAGGAATGTATATTCGCTACGTATGGGTGCGCGGGAGCCTGAGTCCTTATATAATTTGATACCTGAGCAAGCACCTACCTACGTTTAACGGTATCGTGAGTCAGCCGGTGAGGAAGCTCGGATGCAGGTCACGGTTCGGGGTTGTTGTCGTATTTCGTTATTTCTCGCAGGTTACCACCAAGCTTGGAATAAGTATGCACTCTACTAGCACAATACAGTATATGCCGCAGCACCGGCGAGTTCTGCATTACACTGGACCGAGTGCCCTCTTCAGGCTTATTTTTCGGGGTTTCCAAATGCCAAGGTGGATACCACTGCCTTTCTTGGTGTATCGGTAGGCATACTTGAAATGCATACGGAATAGCTTCGGCTCTTTGAATCACGCCATGTATAGCCTAAAGTTTATGCTTCCAACCTCCTTCAGCCTCGAAGATTGCCCCGACCGCCTTGGCCACCGCGAGCAGTCGCCTATCGTGATAGCGTGGCGCAACCAGTGAAATTCCGATGGGCATACCGCTGGCGCCCTTGAAACCCGGGATGTTAATGACAGGGGTGTGCAAAGCCTAAGATTGACAAGAAACTGTCTTAGCATACTTTTCCCCCTAATAGCCACGTTGTTCACTGAACTCACCGTCCACATAGTGTTGAACGCTGGGCTCCCAGTACTTTGGAGTCCTAAGGGGGCTTCGTCTAGAACGCTTGGGGTGAGTATGGCCGCGTATCCCTTTGCTATCTCGTCCATCTTTGGTCGTAGCGCAGCGATCCCGTCGTAGGCTTCCAATTGCGCTGCCCGGGAGACCTTGTTCACGTTTTCAACGTGTCCGGCTAGAAAATGGGAAAGCTTGTCCTTCGCAAGCCGGTATTCAGGCAGGAAAGTTGCTCGACCTTCACCCTGCATCAAGATGTTGTGCCATTCGGGCATTCGGTCGAACTCGGAAGATAGCTTGACTTCTTCGACTTCAGCCCCGTAGCTTCGCAAGAGCTGTGCGGCGCTTTCCAAGGCCAACTTGGTACCTGGGCCGGCCTGTGGCCATACTGCCGTCTTTGCCACACCGAATTTTGCGCCCTTCACTATGAAATTGTTTCCTGCAACATCGTCATCCTGAAGGTCAAACAGATCAGCCACGCGTTCGAGGTCGTCTACGGACCTTGCAAAGAATCCAATTGTGTCCAGAATAGGCGAGTAGAACTTCTGCCCTTCACGACTAATTGCATTCCAAGTCGGCTTCAGTGCATAGATTCCATTAAAGGAACCGGGCCGAATTATCGAGCCGCCTGTTTGCGATCCAAGCCCGACCGGAGCCTGGAAATCTCCGACCGCAGCCGCCGATCCGGACGACGAACCACCAGGTGTTCTTGTTGGGTCGTGCGGGTTACAGGTCTTCGGCCCGCCTTGTGTAGACGCAAATTCTGTCGTTGTGGTTTTCCCTGCCCAATCATAAGCATGTCGGGTCTGTAGTATGCTCGAATCATAATACCTCACCGAGTAGTAAGGCGCCAGCCTGGCGCAAAACTATAATCGACGCTGCATCGAGCCTCGGTGCATCTCCGTAATAAATAGGAGAGTTGTACTGTGTGGGCATGTCTTACGAACATGAGTAGCCGCTTTTACGAGTGTTGATGGAAACTACCTTTAGTGTAAATAATATCCTTCACAGCTACCGGCAGCCCGTGTGCTGGCCCGCGCTCGCCGAAAGGGATACGGTCGAGCCTTCTGGCTTCGTCAATGACGTGATCCCATTCAAGATGCTCCCATGCCCGCACTGTTGGATCACGCTCTTGGATCCTCGAGAGGAGGGACCGAGCATATTGTTCGACGGTAAGTAATCCATTCCGGATGTCTGAGAGCGCTTGGGTGGCTGTGAGTCTACAGGGTTCCATATTGATTGCAGTTCCGTCATTACACGTAAATATCAGTGTTTGAGCTTGCACGGTCTATCATGGTACGAAGTCGGTCCATTCAACTACCACCTTGGTAGGAGACCGCAATCGGACGCCTCCACCCGATTCAACCCCAATAGGGAGATATGGTAGTCTTAATTTACATGTATGTAGCTACACTATGTGGTCACGTTACATACTTGGCTCCTTAGAGACTAGATAAGAGCTAATTCCGCTGCAGGCCGGCAGTTTGTTACCTCCAAAAGGGATCATTGGTTTCTGCTCATTATTCTATCCACAATCATACGCATAATAGCAAATCACACGTCCTCGGCGCTAAGAGTGTGCGATCGACCTCTTAAGAGTCCGAACCCTCTGTATAATGCTGATTATGACGTTAGATGAAATATATGCCCGTGATATGTCATCAGTTGTGCGGATTTCTAAGCCTTGTAACCGCTTATACCGCCTATACCGCATCTCACTCAAGGTGCGTGAGATGAGCGGTCTTGATGTGCTTATATAATACGTTGTGTGATCGGGTTACATCCTATCTATATGCACAAGCAACACTCCCAGATTTGTGGCGTATCGTGGTGTGTCGAATCCAAGAATAAATTTACAGTATATCAACGTACAGTACGACCTCTTAAAGCGGATATACAGAGGCTAACGCCAGTGCTAGCTTCCGCAGACGCCGCTGGTAGGTTGATAGTTACCCCTGAACATGTAGATTGCGGCAAAGGAAGTAAGTTAGGCAGGTCGCTGGGCCGAATGAGAATAGCGGATGCAACACCTACAGCGGTATGAAACCAACGAGGCAGGGCTACGATAGCCGGCCTCCCCAAAATGACTGAATCAATGTCCCCACATACTCAAGTATAAAGGGGCACCCATCGCCGGCAGAAAACTCTCACCCGTCTCGATATTCTCAGATCACTCATCACGCTGTGCTCCTTATAGCCTTGAGCGAAGATGTCGAAATTGTTCGAGCCCATACGCGTTGGCTCGATGACGCTCAGTCATCGGGTTGCTATGGCACCCTTGACACGGTATCGCTGCGACGACGACTGGGTCCCGCTTCCTATGGTTAAAGGTGCGATTAGAGAGGGATCTCGCATCTAGGGATTTGACTATGTTAACGAGATTAGAGCACTATGAGCAGAGAGCGGCAGTGCCTGGAACTCTCCTCATCACCGAGGCGACTTTTATCTCGAGATCGGCAGTCTGTCGAAACAATGGGCCCGGTATCTATAGTGAGGCTCAGATAGCAAGGTGGAAGGAGGTTACCGATGCCGTTCACAAGAGAGGATCTTTCATATACTGCCAGATCTGGCATCTTGGTCGTGCGGGGGTAAGTAGGCATTCTAGCTATCTTGTTCACCCCTGGCGATGGTCAGGCTATGTATACCCCTTACCCGTCCAAATCAGGGTTTTCAACTCTATACGGCCTCAAAGTGCTCACATAATTATACCTATTATGGTGGTTGCTAATATGAGGCGCGCTACAGTCGCCGGAAATCCACGAGGCAAAGCTCAAAGCTCCCAGCGCCATCCGTGTCAACGAGACAGCGGGCTTGCCAGAAGAGATGACTGAAGAGGATATATGGGAGATCGTTAACGACTTTGCAGCAGCCGCCAAGAATGCAATCAAGGCGGGCTTCGACGGCGTCGAGCTACACAGCGCCAACGGCTACTTGATTGTTAGTCCGCTGGAATCTTTTATTTCCTTAGGCAGTTTCGGGCCCCCATTGCTCCTGCGTGCTCCCGAAACATGAGCTGAATTCTTACTCTATTCGGCAATTACTGACTCCAGAGTGTTGATAGGACCAGTTCTTGCAAGACGTCTCTAACAAACGGACCGATCGCTGGGGTGGTAGCGTCGAAAATCGTGCCAGATTTGCGATAGAGGTCACCAAAGCTGTAGTCAACGCCATCGGGGCCGACAAGACGGCCATTCGACTGAGTCCTTTCAGCAACTACCAAGGCATGGGCATGGAAGACCCCTATCCTCAATTCGACTATCTTGCCCGGCAGCTGAAGCCTTTTAACTTATCTTACCTTCACCTTGTTGAGCCACGCATCTCGGGGAATATCGAAACCAGCTATGGCTCAGGCCACAGCTTAGATTTCCTGGTGAAGTTGTGGGATAGTCAATCTCCTATTATTCTTGCTGGTGGTTACCTAGCGGACTCTGCGATCAAGGCAGTTGATGAGACGTGGAAGGATTATGATGTTCTCATTGCCTTTGGAAGGTACTTCGTCTCGAACCCGGACCTGGTCTTCAGAATAAGAGAACGTATCAAATTCTCAGACTACGATCGGTCCACATTCTACACACCCAAGGCGGCAGAGGGTTATATTGATCTCCCATTCAGCGAACAATTCCGGGCTACGTACGTGACGAAGGCGGCATGATTGACACCTGGACGATGGCAACTGTTCCCGAGCTGATTATAGGGAATACAGTGATCTATTGGACGGTATAGATTCTTAGAGATGGAGACCATCATATTATGAGGATCAGACATGTTAAATAGATTAGAGAATATAGAGTGATCTAGGAAATTAAAATGCAGATCAGGCATTCGATGTGAGTATGTTTTGTCTGACTCACTTTCAGCATTCGGTTCGCAATTTCTTCAGAGAACCCTCTCTGCCGCCTTTTCTCCTAGCCCGTTATAATCGAAATTGAACTAGAAGCGGTACTCATTTATAGATAAGTTGTATCCGAGAAAGATCCGACGCACCCTGGGTTGTCGACGAATATTGACACGTCGGCTGGGGTCGTTCTTCTACGACTCACGACGGTAAAACAGGACGAGGTGAAGACCGAAGCTTGAGGTTAGGAATAGTCTGCTAGTATCCTAACTTCCAACTGTTTCAAAGTGAATAGCTTAACTGACCGTTGATCTAGAATAGGACTTCACGGATGTGCAGGGTGCGGCTCAGAACTGGCGTGAAAGACTACAACTTTTCAATTCCTTCTTTATGTTCTACTGCCTAGTGTCTGGCCTATTAAACAGATAATTCAAGGCACCTCAATTTAATCTTCATATCAAGCGATGTAAGCGTCCTCAAGTTCATATGTGTTTGAATTCCTGAGCGTTTAGGGAACCCCGAATTCCGCTAGGGGCAGTGGAATGCTTCCTGTTACCGAATCACTGGCGCCAGCATTTTAAAGAGACACAACGACTAAAGTTGAACAAAATAATGTTTCAGTGATGAACACAGATATCAAGATATACCGGTACTTATTCGGCCTATAGCTGCTCGCGGCCTAAACTATTCTACCAAGGTCAGAAACATTAGCATCGTATAGCCGCGTGTGTTTTCGCACTGTCTCATACTGTCTCCAACTTTGTATATAAGTTTCTGCGACAGGATGACAGATCACGATCCTTCGTCTCCTAATGTCATAACTAAGTCTTCACCCAAGACTAGAAAGAGCTTTGATGACGGCATTAGATGAAAGGAAAGAAGTGCAACTAGTTGAAGCATACATATATCAATTTCATAAAGTGCCGAATGCGACAGGGCGAGGAGAGAAAATTTTATGACTAGCGACTGGGAAAGCCCGCTGAATGAGAGTGGCACGGCAATGAACGGACTTAAGCTCCGGAGCTCACAGGGCACGTTAAACCTTGAAGGCGGCCATACCTCTTCTTCCTTAGTTTTCTAGTTCTCTTCTTAATATGACATACACTCACTGACACTCCTGTTCAAATAGGCTGCTGGACATGCAGACTGCGACGCAAGAAGTGCGATGAGGCACGTCCCATTTGTGCCGCATGCGACGGCTTAGAGATCGACTGCTATTACAGCGATGTCAAGCCGGAGTGGATGGATGGCGGGGCACGAGAGAAGAAGATGGCGGACAAGTTGAAGGCTATGGTTAAGCAGAAGGCCAACGAAAGGCGCGAGCGAAAATGGGGCGCGCTGCCTACCATTATGGATTTCTCGCCCAGCGCGCAGACACAGCAGCAGCGCCAACAGCGCCAAGACTCGCAGTCGTCGGATCAAGATCGTGTCATGAGCGACGTTGGAGATAGGTTGCCTAGTGAAGATGGGTATGGTCCCTCCAACCTTAGTACGGCATTAAGCGAGTCGTCGCGGTCGCCGGCGGGCTCGAGCAGCGTGTCGCTGTCGTCGCCGCTCACTACTACGACGACGAACGATTCACAAAGCAGCGGCAATGCGCACAGGGAGCAGCCCGTGCGACCCGCCGTGGACTCGTTCCCTGAGAACAAGTCCGAAGTCGAAGTTAACTTCACAATGATCTATTTGGACTACGTGGTGCCGTTCCTCTTCCCGTTCTACCGGCCTCAACTCCTCGAGTCCAGTCGTGGGTGGATGTTGGTGCTGCTAATGAAGAACCGCGCACTCTTCCACACGGCCCTATCGCTCGCCAACTGGCTATATGCCGTGATCTTCGAGGGTCTAAACGGACAGCACAAAGCTTGCCGCGAGGCTAACTGGGCCGAGCTGCAGACACACCAGGAGACCGCAATCAAGGCGCTGCAGGAAGACATCAAGGCGCTCAACGAGCGCGGCGTTGCCAACGCTTTCCTAGAGAGCGTGAGTTGCATGCAGAGCGTCATCCAACTTCTCGAGTTCGAGGTTGCTATGGCCGACATG
Organism: Xylaria sp. MSU_SB201401; assembly: GCA_002288965.1. NCBI lineage: Eukaryota > Fungi > Ascomycota > Sordariomycetes > Xylariales > Xylariaceae > Xylaria > Xylaria sp. MSU_SB201401. The sequence continues at coordinate 20,378 of NPFG01000221.1, read as the reverse complement.
TCGAACTGGCAAGTGCACCACGACGTCGCTGTAGTGCTATTCGACCAGCTGATCACACACCACGCCGCAAAGCCGTCGACGGACGGAGACGTCGCCGCAACGGCCCAGGGACCGTGGACCTCGATCTTAGACCGCATCGGGCTCCCATTCATCCGAATCACGCTCGACGGCGGGCGACAGATCCTTGCGTCCGACCAATCAGCCTTCAAGTTCTATACGGCGTACCTCCTCTGGATAGACGTGATCGCCGCAACGGCGCTCGGGACCGCACCTCGGCTTCAGAAATACCACGCCGAGCTCCTGCAGGGTGACAACCCTACCATCAGGCTCGGCGAGTACGTTGGTTGCGAGAGTTGGTGCGTGGTTGAGATCGCTGAGACCGCGGCCCTGGCGGCCTGGAAGCGCGAGCAGCAGTCTAAGGGCGCCCTCTCGATGATTGAGCTCGTGCACCGCGCCTGCGCCATCCAGACGCGGCTGCGTGACAAGATGGAGGGCCTTGCAGCCGTCCCGGCCACCGATCGCGCCGCCAATATCTACGATCTATCGGCGTACCACCCCATAACGCCGTACTCGGGATTCCAGTAAGTTAACACTTATTTTCGTTCCCCCATCCTCTTATCTCCATTCTTCATTCCCAGCCCTCAACCTCGCCCTCCCACCACCCTACGTAAATAAATAGAGATGCCCCTTTCCCCTTCCTTCAAAAGCGGGAAAATTTATCTAACTCTTTTCTTCTTTACAGCGAAATGCTCGATGCCTCGGCCTCGCAAAAGACGCTAGCGGTATCTCTGCATACGCGGATCTGGGCCCAGGCAACCGTGTCCTACGTCAACGTGCTCGCGTGTGGCCTACAGCCCAACCTGCCCGAGATCCGATCGAGCGTCGAAACGACCATGGAGCTGCTACGCGCGCTGCCGTCTCCTTTGGCGCTGCGCACCGTGGTCTGGCCGCTCGCCGTGACGGGGTGTCTGGCGCTGCCAGGGACGGAGGCCTTCTTCGCGGGCCTCATCGCCGACATGGGTGACATGCACGTCTTCGGCACCGTCCGCGAGGCACTAAGCGTGATGCAGAACGTCTGGCAACATCGCGACGGCGGATGCTGCGCCGATCCGCACATGTGGGATGTCGCGACGTGTTTTAGTGTCTTGGGACATCTCTCTCTGCTGGTCTGAGGGAGTGGGTAGCGTATCCCTCATCTGGCTACAACGCACTATTGGTAGAAACATGTTTAGGATTGGTAAAGGCAGTAGATCTAGTATTTCATTCAGCAGGCGTGCATTTCGATCGGGGGAAACCTTAGATGGTGCATAACGGCCATGATTCATTATTTTGTACATTTGAATGGGATTAATCAATTATAACGATGCCAATACATGTGTTCGATGGCCTAGTTCCTAAAAGACCAACCGTACACTACCTATTACTTGCAAGTTGTAGATAGAGACAGACAGCCTCCATACAGTATCATGAATCTGCATGCATACTCATCATCCAATACCAGTCCACGCCAGTTTCCCATTAACGCCTTGTTCCGATGATACCGCTTATCGGCCGACGCGAATAACGCCAGCGGCTATGAGTTTTCGAATATTGCTTGCTACAGCAGGATTCCGCATATGTTCTTGGAGAGCAGCAGGGTCCGATTGAGCCTGCTGAAGGATAGATTGCATGACAGGGTCCTGCATGATAGACATGATCTACATAATCGAATTAGCATACGGTTCACGGTGCAAAGGAGTGTGGCCTAGATGGGTTTCATTTCTACTCACCTCCGGATCCTTCATTAAGCGTTCCCGGGTCTGCTCCTCGGTCTCGTTTTCCCGTGCGGCGTACATAGCTTGCAAAGCCTTTTGCTGTTGCTGGTCAATCTCGCGTGCGTTGGCGCCGTTATGGTACGCGTTATCAATTTCAGTGGCCTCGTTGCATGCATCAATGCACTCCGAGTACTTGCGCATACCGAAGTAAATCTGTGCCTTTCGAATATAAGCACGGATGAATTTGGGGTCCTTTTTGATCGCAGTGTTGCAGTCCTCAAGAGCACTGGGGAACTCGAAAAGCTTGATGAAGGCTGCAGCACGGTTGCTGTAGCCGCGAGGATCGTCGGGAGCACGCTTGATCATCTCCGAATAGGCGGCAACAGCACCGGGGAAGTCTTGCTCCTTGAATTTCTTGTTTCCCTCCTCGCGAGCCTCCTCAGCTTTGGCGGGATCAACGTAAGCTGTCTTGGCCGCTTCAATCTTCTTGCGCTCAGCCGCGCGGAGCTTGTTCACAGTATCAGGGGTCCGGTGCTCAGTAAGGGATTTCTGGTAGTTCTCAACGGCTAAGGTCAGGTCGCCCAACTTTTCGTAGGCAGATCCAATACGTGCATAAGACTTCGCAATCATCTTGAAGTCGGCATATATCAAGCGACCTTCGTCAATAGCCTTGGTGCAAGCATCGATACAAGCCTGATAGTCTCCTTTCTCAAAATAGGCCGCGCCCAAATTGTTTAGGTATGTAATATCCTTGTGTAGCTCCCAGGCCTTGGTGTAGTGCGCGATGGCCTCATCAAAGTTTCGCTTCTTGTAGTTCTCCGTGCCCAGCGCCTTCTCCTTCTCAGCCTCTTCCTTTGCCTTCTTCTTTTGTAGAGCTTCCTCGTCAAGCTCAGGCTCGGGTTCTGGTTGAGGCTCAGGCTCAGGGGCCTTGGCTGGTGAAGGCTTCCTATCGGGCATCTCGACATCTTCCTCAGCTTCCTTGGATGAAGTGCCGGGAGCACCACCGGGCATATCTTCGGGTGCGCGTACATCCATGTCTAAGCCCATCGCAACGCCGAGGACTTGGATCATTCTGGGATCGCTAAATAGTTCTTGGGTATTCTGAGGGTTCTTCTGTAGTGCCTGGACCTTGGCAATGAAGGATGGGTCGGAGAAGTAGCCGCTCGTCTTGGGGTTGTTCATGAGTTTGGTGAGTAGATTTGGGTCACTGAACATCTTGCCAATGCCTCCCATCGGATCATCACCACCGAATCCGCTAGGGCCACCTACCATGCTGCGTTAGAAATGTCTTGACAGGAACACCGGTTAATTTATCTCATCTACATACCAGCTTCTTGTTCCATGGCTCGCTTGACAGATGCCAAAGAGCTTTTCAGGCCAGCGTTGTTGGGGTCCAATTTCAGACCCTCCTCGTAGGCATCATTGGCTCCAAGCAAATCGCCAGAGCCGTGAAGAGCGGCACCCTTGCGTCCCCAACCCCGTGGCCAGTCGGGCTTGATCTCTGTCGTCTTCTCGGCGTCCTTGAGAGCATTGGCCCAGTCTTTCTTGGAGGCGTAGGCAGCAGAACGGTTGCTGTAGAGGACGTGATTTTCTGGTGCTAGTTCGATGGCCTTGGTGAATGCATCTCTGGGAAGGTGTTAGCAGATGGAAGGGGAAGACTAGGTCGAGGTACGGCACTATGACTATGATGAAACCTGATTCTCTAGGAAGGAGGAACTTACATGGCTTCATCGAAGTTCTTTGCGGCCATGGCATTATTGCCCAATGTCTTGAGCTCGTCTGCGGACGCCATCGTATATGCGGGGCTCGATGAACAAGCAATACCAACTTCAAGTGTGAAACCAACCAGACCAAGTGTGTGAGGGAAACTTGTCTTTTACTAGAGGGAGTTATGAGAACTTGATATACCTAGCGTAGAGATATTGTCTGATTGCGCGAACCAAGCACGAAGAGAGGGCAAACAAGGCAGATATATGCAAGCAGGGCTGAGAATTGACAACGAAGTTCGAGAGCTTTCTATGCGGGCCAGAGCCGTTCGTTGCCCTGGTCGGTGTTGGTGGGGTTAGCGACCTACCTAGGTCTGGCTAAGGATTTTTGGGCTGGGTTGAAAACTGCTTCCGGCGGCACCTACCTACTGTGTAGACCTACCTAGGTGTCTAGTCTAGCGTATGCTCAGCGCTTAGGTAAACCTGGACAGGCGGGGGGGGGGGGGGTTCTGGTGGGTTGCAGCTCAGGGCTGTTTAGTGGTGGAATGCGCCACCGGCTAGCCTAGTAGGCTCAGGTACCTAACAGGTATTGGATGCACCGTACTTATTCTGGCACAAGTGCGCTAGGCTAAGTGGCAGGCGGCGCAAACTCGATAAGAGCTCCCGCCTTGCGATAAGGAAATATTTCACAGGGGGCCCTCGCGCTGGCTCAGGCGCATCGCGGGGCATATGAAAACCTCCCAATGGTCGATCAGTCATAAGGCAGCATTTACGTACATTGGAATGCCGAAAACCTGAAGTAATGACTTCCATTTCGTCGGCTTCAAACCTAGCGCTGATACGAGATAACTTATGATATGGGATTTTGCTCTGCATGCTAGTCACGCAACTGGGCCTCTTGGCCAGATCCTACCAGCTCCCATTATTCGATATCACTCTTTACCACGTCTTTTCACAAACGCTGCGCCAGGGTCGCGTGACTAACCAGCCCATCGTGACCAAGACCAGCCAAAATGTCCAAAATGGATGAGGAAACTGCTGCGCTGAAGGAGCAGCTATATGCGGCTTGCGAGGAGGCTTGCAGCAGTGACCCCGATCGGTTGTTCACTCAGGAAGATCTCACAGCTCTCGATGTTATCCCGCCCAAAGACATCAAGAAGCTCTTGCTGCTCATCCAAATCTTGACGAACGAGCGCTTATTTGCCCCCGTCCACCTCCACAGTGGATTAGCATGGCGATTGCGCCCGAAAGGAGAGGCTGAGAAGTGAGCTCCATCTCCCGCCTAGAATCTAATTTACTGGAGTGCATTGATTTGACCGTTTCATTTCATAGGTACAAGCAACTTACTAGCCATGATCAAGTTTTGGTGTATGAGATTATCGACGCTGCCGGCGCCGAGGGCGCTTGGCAGCAAGATATCAAGCGGCGGCTGAACATCCAGGATAACACCTTGAGGAAGGCGCTTAAGGAGCTGGAGACGAAGCGACTGGTCGTCCAGTTCACGACCGTCGAGAATATCTCCAAGAAGATGTGGATTAAAGCCAATATTAAGCCCTCATCTCGTGCTACAGGTGGCCCATGGTATACAGATCAGTTTCTCGACGAGGCTTTCATCGAAGCGTTACAGAGTGTAGTGATGAGCTTTATCAAGAACAGAGGCAGCTACCTGAGCAAGGGCGAGCGGAGCGCGAGGAGCATAAGCCCCGTCCTACCAAAGAAGGGTGTTATTAACGGCGCCACGTCCGAAGCGGCTATGAAGAGCAAAAAGCGCACGGCAGACGCCATCTCGAAAGATGACGCTCCTGCAGTAACGCTGGCGGCATCAAAACCTCGAAAAACCATACGCTTACCTCTGCCCGCCGGCTACATGGAATATCCAACCACCGAGGAGATCACAGCCGGTATCCAGGCGGCAGAAGTTGCCAAGGGCCAACCTCTCAAACAAGAGCACGTGCAGGAGCTCATCGATATCCTGGTGTGGGACAATCGCGTCGAGGAAATTCGCATGGGCAACCGAGTGGGCTATCGCGCAGTGCGTATCTCTAAGCAGAACCCCTCACTATACTCCAAGCCAGGAGATGATGACTTCTGGGAGCCGCGGAACAACGGCCTCACGACTGTGCCTTGTGGTAAATGCCCCGTCTTTGATCTCTGCGAAGAAGGTGGTCCCGTTTGGGCTGGCGGTTGTGAATACTTTAACCAATGGCTCGCATGACCACAAATTCCTTAGTATTGCGGCAGCAGGCAATATTGGGCAGCTACCTCTATTTGTATTTGCATGGCAACGGCGTTATATAGCATCAATACCTTACTCCATCGAAGAGAACATGATTTAGGTTTTAAAGGCATAGAGGCCTTGAAAATATTCGAGTTACAATAAACATGAGCTTTTACTGACGATACCTGGGTGCTACTACTTGACAGCTTCTTGCCTTCCTAGATCAATAATAGCTTGCTCGCGGTGATATCTAGAGCAAGTTGACAATTTTTATCATGGCTACGATTAGATCACTCAAGACGCATAAACGAATATTTACGGTCACATAGAGCATCAGTATCATATTTGTTATTCGTAGCTAACTAGCTACAACTTCTTCATGCCACCGAATACTTCTAGTGGCTTTGCCTTCTTTACCACCGTTCAAGAAGAACCAATGACGCGACATGATGCGCTAATTTTAAATGTTACAGTTTTGAATGCATTTATTGGGAGACACCAGCGTCGACAATAGTAGGTCGCTTGCTATACTTAACAGCACCACTCTGCGAGCCGGTGGCTTCGATGGCCTTGACAATGTCCATGCCATTGCCGATGACCTCGCCGAAGACGACGTGGCGGCCGTCCAACCAGGGGGTCTTGACAGTGGTGATGAAGAATTGCGAACCGTTCCTGCAATACTCTGATCAATACGATGCTTATTTTTATAGACTCGAGCACGATCCGTAGTTCTATACGCAAAGGACGAGCAGTACAAGACTCAAGTGGAACTTACGTGTTAGGACCAGCGTTCGCCATGGAAAGGATACCGGGGACGGTGTGCTTTAGCTCGAAGTTCTCATCGGCGAACTTCTCACCATAGATGGACTTGCCGCCAGTGCCCTATATAGTGGTTAATTATAATGTAACCGGTAGCCGTCATCGTCATGGTATGCTTACGTTGCCTCGGGTGAAGTCACCACCCTGAAGCATGAAGTCCGGGATGATGCGGTGGAAGGATGAGCCCTTGTAGCCAAAGCCCTTCTCACCGGTGCAGAGGGCACGGAAGTTTTCGGCGGTCTTAGGGACCTTCTTGTCGTAGAGTAGGAACTCGAGACGACCCGTTTGTTCTGATTTTTGTGAAGAAACGGTAAGCTTCAGGACACATAAGGTGTGATGATCGACGGAACATAGACGGCAAAGCCCCTAAAGGACTGTATAGAAGCGTAGCAGAGACCATATACCGCAATACATGATGTCTGGGCAGACCAACAACAAGTATCGATGGATGGGACAAGCTCACTGAAGGATAGCAAAAAGATAGCAAAGCTCACTTACCCTTAACGGTACCAGTAGGACGGCCATTCTCCATGACCGGGCCTTCCCAGCTGAGGTCGAAGTAGACCTTGGTGCTTCCGTGGGCGCTGTTGCTCATGATTGCTGCGGATGCGGAAAAAAGCGAGGAGAGAATTGGGTTGCGAAGGTAGCTGGCTTGGTGAAGACGGGCTGAGGCCGGAAAGTTGATGTTTTAGTAGAAGAGAGGGGAGAAGAAACACCGCCGCGGGGCAGAACTTTGAAGAAGAGGGATCTGCTCATCTAGAAGGAGGGGTCAGCTACTCGAGCTTTTTCTCGACCAATGATATCATCGAACGATGCTATGCTGGGGGCACCTTGGTGCTTCGGGAGGAAGGGCGGCGGAGCTGGGTAGCGGAGGGGTGAGTGGGTAAGGGAGGGTACCAGGGTGACGGTGGCAGTTTGTATGGGAAGCAAAGTACCAATTGAGGAGGATATTGCCGGCAAATACTTGGGTGTGGGGGCGAGGGGTGCTCCTTCGCTCACCCGTCCGGGTCTCTCATCTGCAAGCAACGCAACTTGGGAGGAACCAGCAAACAACCTTCCTTGAAGCAAGCTACCTTGTAGCTTAGGTACCTGCTAGTACCTTATAGGGACGCAGGCCAAGGGGGGTCGTACTACCAGGACGGTGCGTGTACAGGACTAAGGTAAGCCCTACGGCGTACAGAGCAGGTAGGTATGTAGGGAGGCACCTGTATACCTGCTTTACCCCATTGAAGCACGCCACCGACAAGCTTGCAGGATACATGCAGCAACCAAGCAAGCAAGGGCAGGATAGAGGAATGGAAGCAAAGTTGGGTAACGTCAGTCGTTTGGGTTCCCCGCCATTTCGCTTTGCTCCCGTCAGCTCCAACTACCAATAGCATGCGTCTCCTCGTGCTGCGCCCCAAGCCGAAAGCGAGGAGGGAGGAACAGGTAGCTTCTTGTTCCTGATGAGCTCTACGAGCTAACACAGCGCCAACTAGCAGGTGAAACGGTGGGCTTCGCGTGACAGTATTCATTGAGGCATGGCTTCCCGGAGCAAATATTTGTACATGGGGATACGTATTTATGTCTTGACCCGCGATACAAGTACAACAAGAGCGGTAAGACTATCCAGCCACACTATGGCTATGGCCCCGTAGGAGGATAGAATGGAACAAGGGGTTTCCCTTTCCTTTCTTTCCTTCCTTCTTCCTCGGTGAGCACCGAGACATGACTGACGCCGCGCTCTCATGCTAGGATCTTTTGAATAGCAACCCCAAGTTTGTTTGGAATGTCAACTTCGGCTAAGCTGCAATGTACCCACTCGAGTTACTTCACCTCAAAACTCTCAAGTGCACCGCGGGTTTCATAGGATCAAATTTCAGGTGATATCCTCGAAGGCCATTGGCGTGCAACGAGCTAGAGGTGTGAGGGTACAGTTTGGCAGGGTCGTAGACTCCCGCCCTAAGTGCAATTGGTGCAGTTTGGGGTATCTCGATTTGAATTGGCAACTTGCCTGGCTTGCTCGGATACGAATAACAGAAAGGGTTAAGAGAATTCGGATGATAAGAAAATCCACACATACCTTGATACAATTGATGTTGTAATGTACAATGTGAGGGGACTTTTTGATTTACAATGCGGTGAGGGATGCTGGATGAACAGGATTTTTTTAGTTGGTTGATGAGAGGTTGATTTAAGAAAGCCATGCGTTGGTTGGCCTGAGCTTGCTTGCCTCCGATACAAGTACCGATACAGCGATAACTTGGATACATGAAATCAGCTCTTACAGCTTAGCATAATTTGCCATCTTAGAAGCATACTACGCCTCTGGCTTTGCATCTTCTAGGTGAGATTTTGAGGCCCTGTTGTGCAGGTACACACTATGATGCCGAATTCGAAAGATTTAGTTTACAAACAAGCAACTATTAAATAAATCAAAGTTTGATCATGAATTATACTTGAATCAATACTGAGGTTCATGATCCTTTGCGACTAAGAAATAACACCAATCTGTGCTTTCTTAAACTTTATGCATGTATCCGTCGTATTCACGTGACCGTAATACAGCACCGACCACAAACCCCCTGGGCCAAGCCTCCAAGGTGCCAGCTAGTAGTATCTGGGTCAAGTTACGTATCTACTTCCAAGGTTGTCTTGCCTCTTGTCGTCGCCCAACGCCGAACGCCCACACTGTTATACCACCTCACACGCCTCTACCATTCAGAAACACTGCACTAGGGCGAGACGAAAGGATGGATTTCAATAGCTTAAAGGACCAAGTGTCCAATCTGACACTGTACGACATCAAAGCAGGTGTTCGCAAAGTTCAAAATGGTAAGCAAGGCGCCATCCATCCCTTTTAGCTTCGCGTTGTTACTGATGTGCTGGGACACATAGCCGTCATGAATTATACAGAAATGGAGGCCAAGGTTGGTTTCTCTTAAGCCGCGCTCCTGGCCTTAATGGCTTGTTTGCTGACCCGCCCTTCAGGTCCGCGAGGCGACAAACAACGAGCCTTGGGGAGCATCCTCGACGCTCATGCAGGAAATCGCCAATGGCACGTTCAACTAGTATGTCCAGCCGCTGATTCGTGCCGCTTACGATCCAATTCTTACCTATTAAAGCCAAACCCTCAACGAGATCATGCCCATGATCTACCGCCGCTTTACAGAGAAGACCGCCGAAGAATGGCGGCAGATTTATAAGTCACTTCAGCTGCTAGAATTCCTCATCAAGCACGGCTCTGAGCGCGTCATTGACGACGCCAGAGGTCACATAACACTCCTCAAAATGCTCCGGCAATTCCATTACATCGACCAAAACGGCAAAGATCAAGGAATCAACGTTAGAAACCGCGCAAAAGAATTAGCCGAAATGCTTGGTGACGTCGAGCGCATTCGGGCAGAGAGAAAGAAAGCAAGAACAAATAAAGCCAAATACACGGGCGTAGAGGGAGGCAGCATGGGTGGTGGCTTTTCTGGCGGCAGTAGCGGTCGATACGGTGGCTTTGGTAGTGAATCTGCAGCCTACGGAGGCTCCTCAGCTGGATACGGGGGTTATTCTGGTGGTGTCTACGGAGATGGTGGAGGATTTGGTGGCCAGACAGATGAATGGCGAGACTCGGGTAACCGTGCAGATAAATTTGAGGAGTATGACGAGTTCGATGAAGGCGGCCCGTCTACTTCAACCTCCTCTCGTCCAAAGCCAGCCGAACGAGTCGAGCGAGTAGGGGTAAAGAAGACAACGCCGGCTCAACCAACCAAGAAGAAAGAGCCCGAGGTTGATCTATTTTCCTTTGACGACGCTGAGCCAGCACCTGTAGCTTCATCGGCAGCTGCTACACTGGGGCCCTCTCACAATTCTGGCTTGGCGGGTCTGTCAAGTCCAGCTGGTGATGACGATGATTTCGATGACTTTCAGTCTGCTGCACCTACAACCCAGACGTCTGCACCCTCGAGCAACTTCAGCATTCAGCCCCCGTTGATGACATCCACAACTCAGTCAGCGACCCAGTTTGCTGCACCGAAACCCGTATCGGCACCCCAACAGGCGAGTCTCTCCGGTATGATGTCGTCATTATCGCCTCCTACTAGCACTACCTCTACCCCCGCTGCTAACTTCTCATCCTTTAATCCACCGGCCTCAGCCGGTATAACCGCTCCTCCAAAACCAACTGGATACCAGGCAGCAGCCCCAAATTATTTTCAATCGGTACAAGTTCCTCAGCCAACTGGGCCTTCTGGCTCAGGAACGGGATCGATATCTTCGGCGGGTGCGACGCCATCTGGCATGTCAGCGCTCAATAAACCAGCTGCCCCTGCGGTAGCTAAACCTAACACTGGCGCTGATCCGTTTGCCAACCTCTGGGGACAAGCCGGCTCTGGTCTCAAGAAGAGCAGTACACCCACGGCGGGGCCCAAGCTAGGTCAGCTCGCTAAGGAGAAGACCAGTGCATCTTTGTGGGGAGCGCCGGCAGCGAGCACACCAAAACCTTCCCAAGTCTCACATACTGACAGTAGCGGCCTGGATGACTTGCTTGGTTAGATGACTGTTAATTGTTATGCCAGGATAGCAACACATTTGCGCATACGAGGCTAGTAGTCCTAAAACAGACTTGGGGTTTTGATGCTAGACGTCTCCGAGAGATGCACTACGGTATTCAAACAAAAGCTGTGAAAAGCTGGTCACTGTGAGCGGCCGCATGATCATTTTGCTTACAATTCCTTAGATCGGCGTCATGGCCGGCAAATCTTGTACATTGTCATGACAAATTATTTTCTGCTTATCAATTGATTTCGTCGATAGTACACAGAACTTGTCGTTTACCTGGACCAGGTACCTACTTCAAGATAAAACGAAATTGAAGTGTTGACGAATGGGTTTGAGTTCCTTGGTGCAAGTTGAGGTCATCCAGCCATGTCAAATCATAGGATAACTTGACCCATTAGAAGAGAATTTAAAATCCAGGCTGCCAGCCCCATGGCAACCTAGTTTCCATTTGACTTGTGCAGAAGTCTGGATTTCATGCAGAATCTCCACCATAGCTCGATTGGCTAACATTGAGCGTTCCAGCTTAAGCATAGACATAAGGCCTGTAGCTCAGGTCGCCGGACTGACTCAGCCTCACCCCTTCATATCGCCATCTCGTAGCGTGGAATGAGCTGTTGATGGGCCGACGAGATGCTTGTCTGCTACAAGTAACTACTAGTCCTTCTTGGTTATGCCTTGAAACATGCGAGGGGCCCGTCGGGCGCCTAGACGATGTCTTGGCTACCATAAACGCGGCCCGCGCTTAGAGAATCCCTACTCGTCCCACCGACTTCATCTCGCCTCAGCTACTGTCCCAGCCAACCACATTGCGCCATCGACGAAACTTCCGCCGTAGAGCGGTAGACTCGCCTTAGCAGACACCCAGCTTTACCTATCTCGTCGATTGATGCGGATACCTACAGCTGGGAACGTAGTTCTTGGGCCCGCTTCCCAAGCGACCGTGAAGCGTGAGGGTCCTCCGGGGAAGATGGCCGACGTGCTCTGGCTCCACTGCTGCACGCGTATTGCCGATCACGGCTCATTCATTGGATGCGCCAGCGCGTTGTGATGCCGCCGAGTGCTTCAACTGCCGGGCGGTTGAGTGAAAATAGTAGCGTTCAGGTAAACCGTATGTGTCTTTAGTCTCGATCTGTATAAGATGATGCGTACCATGGTGGAAGCATTACCACATGTCGGCAGTACTTAAGCATGTCTGCTCCTAATATTGCAGAGCCTCTTCTTCTCTTCATCTTCATGTCACAATCACTTGAACCCAATAAGCATTTTCTTTAAGTCGTTTCCTTTTTTTTCCACTTCTTGTTTCTTTTCCTATTTCCTAGGTCAGTGTCTTCGGGTCTCTTTTGCTCTCTTTCCTCCAGGGTCTCTTATTGGGGAACGGTCTTTCGGTTTCGTCGACGACTTTCACTTATACAGCAACGTCTTACTCTCACGAGTTTCTTTACATTTTCGTAACGACGTCAAGAGAATAGCAGTCGAACTGCTTTTCCTTTCATCCCTCACTTCACATCGCTAAAAGCTATATTCAAATCTCTCCCCAATATCCGGCAGCAGTCCGTTTTTTTTTATTGTTTGGCCAGGTTTAGGTACTCGGTTCTCGGTACCTCCCCAATCATTCACAATTTCTTCCCCAACTCCCCCAGCGTCTATCCCGTTCCCGCGGCCGCGCCTCCCGACGCGCACCTCCGGCCTAACTCGCCCGAAACTCTCGCTCATCACTGATTTCAACGCTGGGATTCCTTTGAAAATGCGCTTCCAGTCACCCCAACTCGGCGCTTTAGGCGTTACCTTCACGGCCCTTCGTGCCGCCCAGTTCCTCTCGCTAGTGACTGTCGTCGGCTTGACTGCCAACTTCATCAATGAATTTGCTTCTTCGCAGCGCGAGGTCCCAGATGTTCTTGTTGGAACTGTCACAGTGGTACGTTTTCCATTCTCGCCTGAACTGCCTCTTCGTGTTTCACGCTCAGCTCACATAATATCAGACCTCTATCTCCACGCTCTATGTGGCCATCTCTTACATTCTTTACTATGATGGCATGCTCCCTCTTTTGATTGCTGGTGGACTCGACTTCGCCCTCCTTGTAGCACTCATCGTCGTCGCCGTCACGATTGGTAAGCCGCTCTCTATGCTCCAGTGTGAGTTGCTTCCGGAGCCCGCCTCTACGACGACGCAAACATTCGTTAGCTACATCACCGGCCGTAGCTACTCGTCTGCTGCCGCCAGATACAACAGCTACCTGGCTCTCATCACGACTGACCAGCCTCATTGTTACGAAATCAAGGCGGTCTGGGGACTGGGTATCGCGCTGAGCGTCCTCTTCGCCTTTTCTGCCCTCGTCTGCGTGGGCCTCTGGCAACGTATCAGGCGCGCCAACGCTGCCGCGGCTCCGCCTAAGGATGTCGAGGATTGTTAGGGGTACGCGGGCGTCCGTGGTGTCTTCGGGGTGGCAGCTCTCCCTCCTCATCCTTATCCTCCGGTCCAGCAGATCTCAGGGCCAATGGCCCTCGGCACGCAACTCCTGAGTCCTGGATTCGGCTCGCGATTTCCGCCTCCGCTCTCGCTGCCCGAAGCCTCGCATCGCCGGCCCGTTGTTCCCGTCCCTCGCGGCGGCGCCGCAGACGACTACTGCAACAACGGCGATGTCCACCACGTGCTACTGCCCACGAATACGACTAATGATAATAATACACTTATCGGTCAGCCAAGGGGCCGCTCTCTTAGCCAATCTTTTGTAGTATCTGCACTTGCCCCTCCTCCGCCAGCGCACGTAAAAGCTCCATCTGAGCCCTTGCTACCCCCTCCTGTCCTAAGCCCGCACAGCTCCTCTCACTCCCCGAGCGATAGGGAGGACTACATTCCTATCCTGCACCAGTCTATCCTGAAGTATGGCAAGACACCCGCTAAGACGCCGACCCTCGTAGTCGTACCTCCGCCCTCGCCTTCCGAGGACGGATTCACCCCCGTCACCCCGCTCACCCCCTCGCCGCGTTCTAAGGCCTTCAAGCGCATCCGCGTCTCCCAGCTCCCTAGGGACGCGCTGGGCATCGCCACAGCCGGGTTTTCGCGGATGAAGAGCCAGCGCGGCGAAAAGGTGGGGCAAGCCGATGACGACGAGACAATGCCTCTGAGCCCGCCGTACAACGTGCAGACGATGGAGGCGCAGGTTGCCGTTAAGGCGGGGAAGCCGAAGCGGAAGACCCTGTTTGGTGTACTCGAGGGATGGTGGGATCTTGGCTTGTTGGAGAGGGGTAGGAGTTTGAGGAGGAAATAATTTCGGTTTGATTTCGGTTGGCGTTGATTGCATTAGATGCTTGATTGAATGAGAGCAACGAATTTAGGATTCTAATGTGGTAATGTGGATGGGCTTGACTTGGCTAGTTTTTGGATTTGCATTTTTGCACAAGATTGGTTATATACTCAGATTGCTTAACGAGATAGGAAAGCAATAACAAAAGTTCGGAATATGATATTTAAGTGTCTATAGACTTCTGAAAAGTTGAGTTGAGTTTGAGATAATTATTGGTACACACTACAAACGGTAGCTAAGAATGACTCAAGTCCCACGACCGGCCTCATGCGTCCCCTTCTAGACATTATTAGATTCGCTTGGTTAGAATACCTATATTAGCTTTATTACGGCATAATTTAGCAATTGGTACACCGAAGTTTGGTCTCAAATCCTATCGATTCATGACCAAAGTCACCTACCAGGAACCTACATTGGGCCTTGGGGACTTTACTTGGATGACGCTTGCAAAGCAGTGCTACTCAGGTCCAGCGGCTTTGATGGACCGATTGAGTCATCCTTCGAGCTAATAGCTCCCAGCTGGCTCCCGACCACTTTGAGTTTACTATTACGGGCTTTGCTTCATAGGCCATTCAACGTGTGACTGTCTGTAGCCGCAACAGTTGCGCTCTAGAGGGTGGGGTTGGGCTTGCTCTACAGTGACTAGCCTCCAGCTAATTATGGATCCATAGCTGATAACAGGTCGCTGAATGTATGATCTCCGCCCCGATATAGAACAGTTAGTTGAGGCTGTCAACAATTGTTGGTTGTATAAGATGTTAGGATATCGTCACTGAGGCGCTGCACAATGCCCTGTTCCCCGCGTGTTAGTCGAGGGATCCTATCTCATTTCTTGCTGTATGATGTGACCCAACGTTCCTTTTTCGAGATGAAGTTTCCGGTATTATCAAATCCTACTACAGTTGTACTCGTTAACGAGATTGCATACGTTAAAATTAACCTTGTTGAATTTTAGGATTGTTCTACAACTGTCTTCGGGTGACGCCCGCGTTTGCTCCACGATGGTCTTCGATTACATCATTGTAACCTTGTCCCAAGGAAGAATCCAGTTTAGATAACTGAGCGTGAACAGGGAAGTTAAGCATGATCGTCCCATCTGGCCAGCCCCCTTGCAGATTCTTGGCCTTCGACAGGGAACTAATGCTTGAAAAGATAAAGGGGACTGGCACCTTACACTAAACTACAATATGCATCTAATCTCATCTGGGGAAATGATAACTTGAGGGAAAATATGCGCATGGATTCTTGCAACTTGACGAATCACTATCGCAAGCGTGCTGTTAGTTTCACATCTTTCGTCCTGGGAATGACCTTCTGTATGGAGTAATAACACTGGATACGAGTGTGCAGTTATGCGGAGGCGGATCAATCCGTCCACACGCTATCTCCTCTACTAGTAGCGATGACCTCTACGCGAAACATGGCCAGGTTTATACGCTGGTATAGGAGACGACGGCAGATACCACATAGTAACAGCACGCGCGGATAGTCCTAAATGATGACAGGAGATAGTGCTAAATATTAGGAGCCACATGAATCGTGGCACACATAGTGCATAGGTGTGTAGTGACATGGCATTACGTGGAAGTTTCTGGGCAGATAGCCGTTAATTTTCCGAGGATCAGCGAAAGTCGCTCCTACAGTCATTCCCGTCGATGGCCTTCCCTGTTTACAATACAAAAGCGATTCCGTATTCCTTGTTGCCTAATGAATGGATTGCGGCGAGAAGGCCACAAAGCCACCATCACCTTGCCTTCTCGTAAAAATATTAGGTAGAGTGAATACGAAGTTCCTTGGGTACGTCAGGCATTTTAAATAGCGCCAGTACCCAGCAGGATTGCAGGGGCCATGTTGGTCTTACCCGTCAGCTCGGAAGCCCGAAACGAAACGAATGATGCGCCGCCCTTTCATCTAACCCAGCGTTGGTGGGCGCTTAACCTGACTGGCCGCGCCATCACCAACGACTTGCGCGCCAATGCAAGGTTGCGTAGATCTGCCCGCGGGGTTGGATGATCGCTCACATGGCCCATCCCGATGAAACAATCTAGACTAGGGCTGACCGGGGCTTGCCAGGTACGAGCGACGCTAGGTAGACAATACCTCTTAATAATATCGCCAAGCAACAAACAGCGTCGCCAAGAGGCAACAAAGACGAGTCAGCCCCCCGGGAACCTTTGTGTAAGTGAGATGAATAAAATGTGAGGCGGTAAGCCTGTCTTCCCTTAAATCTTCGTGATCGTCTGTTTTTAGTCGTCCTTGATGTGGCGTCACAGCACATCTTGTTGTTTTTTTCAATCCCCTTTTTCCATTCTCTTCTGACGCCCGACTCGGCTCGAGGCACTTACACGCATTCTTTCTTTTTCAACGACAACGACGCACTTGATCGTGCAGTCTCTCCTTTAGCTCCGAGTACAGGATACTCTACCGCTCCTCAAAACGATCAATATTTCGTCAACGGAACATTTGAACAAAACAGATAAAAACCCTCTAAAAAACTAACACAGTGAAAATGAAGTCCCAACTTATGACTCTCGTGGCTCTGGGCCCGCTAGCTGCCTATGCACTACCCAGGCACCATCGCAAATGTGGCGGCAAACCAAAGCATGAGAGTACTGGTTATCCCCTTAGCGACATCCCGAGCTTTACTGCTGTCCCGGTTGAGAGTCTTCCTACGTCAACCTACTCAACTTTTTCCATAACAACAGCGACAACAACAAGTACAGAGACTCCAATATCAACCATAACCACACCGCTAGCAATCAGCGATGTCACAACATTCAGCGTGGTTCCTCTCGAAAGTATCACCTACCAGAATAGCTACGTCGAGTCTACTATAACGACAGGTCTGCCGCTCGGCGAGCAAACAAGCTTCCCTGCCGTGCCAGTCGAGAGTATCCCGACGACGAGCACTTTCTTAACGTTCACAATCACACCTACAGAAACACCCACTTCTGCCTCATCGACTAGCGCGGCAGCCAGCTATGTAGTCGACGACACATACGCAAAAGCCACGGCAGTCGCCTACAAAATCGGCGCAAGGGAGCAGTGTGGAAACGATGACCGACTGATCCTCCCGGGCGAGCCTTGGACTGTCGCCAACTCAATGTACAACGCAGACCAGATGGTTGGTCAGCAGTGCACGAACTTCGATGGCATTCTCGAGACTACGGAGGGCGTCAGGGAAGTCAAGTGGACCAGCATAACGGACATTGAGCTCGTCGAGGATACCAAGGACGTTTGCAAGGGATACACCAACATTGGCATCGGTAAAAACCTAAACAAGAAGCTCAAGGACATCGAATCCATCCCCGCTTACTTCAAGTGGGATCGTACCAACACTACTGAATTCAGGGGTGAGACACAACACTCATGCATCACGCCATCTCTGATATGATCATACTAACACACTATACTAGGAAGCAACCTCTTCGACTTCATCACCGCGCCCACGGAAGGTGACGGAACATCAACGGCGAGCTCTGAATTCATGCTGTGGGTACGCATCTGGGGCGGCCAGGTCCCTATCGGGTACTCGCGCGGACCCGTGGCGACGTTCGACATGTTCGGGGCCAGCTGGAAGCTGTATGAGGGGCAGAACCCAGCCAGTGGTGTCACGGTGCGCAGCATGCTCGTCGACGAAAACTATGACGGTGTGTTCCAAGGCGATCTAAAGGAATGGCTCAACGCCATGGTTGAGAAAGGCTACATATCCGACGACGAGTACGTGACGGTCGGCAATGCCGGGACCGAGATCTTCTACGGAAAGGCCACCATGGAAGCCACAGTTGCATTGGACATCAACTAGGTACTTGATGCTCGTAGGAAGAAACAGAAGAAAAAAGAAAAATATGTATACGAACGATACGGCTATTCTTAGGTAGGCTGGCTGCTTTTGTATATCACCCTTCAATTCTAATCCCCCCTATTATAAAACTTTTGGTAGCAATAAGATCCAGTTATGATTAACCGCCTCACGGCATTGAATGCCATGCTACTAGTGTATCCCATTTTGTCCTGAGTTCTGTTGGGCTATCTGTGCGCACAGCGCTGCTCATATGTTGGTCTAAAGCCTCCCCTCATAGCAAAAGTCTAGTCGCAACAGATGACACATAGAGTGAAGAATGCAAGGCTCAGTTAGCACTAACACGTATGCTATGGCCAACAGCATTAAAACAAAGGTTGAGATCGGGACTTGGATTATTTTTGGATTAAACTAACTATCTATGGGTGCTAAAGCCCTTGAAGGACCTTCTTCCGAGCCCTTCCCGGGCTTGCGGGCAGACTTGACTCTATACAAATCCAACGGGGTCTCTTAACACCCCGGGTCTGGTAATATGTTTCGAATAAGCAAAAGCCGAATAGATTCAAATCTACTAGGCCTTATATGAGGACTCATATCGAAAATGTACCCAAACTGCGCATACAAAACAACTCGCAAGTTTTTTCAGCGCGTCCAGAGCTTGTAACATCATCCTATATGTTTCTGTAGCACCCTTCATATCCGTACATCAATTACGTCCGTTCTCGCTCTCACCACATCTCTCAAGGTTACACCTCCCCTTCCCCTCTTCCCTAACCACCAGTGACTTCCGCAGCTTGGTCAGACAGAAACAGGTGCTATCCCATCTCCAGAATCCACGCATCTCTTTCCTTGTCTAGGACACCACGTATGTCTTATCGCTGCCCGTCTACTGGACGGAGGAGACACTGCTCCTAAGATCTACACGAGATCACGCACTGAAGGCAAAAGACTGAATGTCCTATTAATATGAATACACAACCCCTCCATGGAGATGGGTGTTTAATATAGTTTAATGTGAGATATATCGACAACTATCGCAGATTATGGTAATTATCCAATGAAACTTCTCTCACAGGTCTAGACTAGCCTTGTAACCATAAGGCCCCTGGTGGAAAGACCATACTTGCCCTAGTTATTAGATGACACGAGGATTGAAATGATCCAAAGTCTATTTCTTCGCCTCTTATTCCTCTATCAGGTTGTTACACAGTCTCAATTGAGCAGGTGCACTTTACAACACAACTGTACGACGGTCCGACGCTGCTGGCAGCCATGTAGGTGACTTGGCTTCTATCTAGTTGTGATCAATGTTCATTCTAGATATCTAAAGCCGTACCACCATGATATCTTCGGTGATGTTAAGAGTCGTCCCAACATGAGAGACAACTACATCTACATTACTCAATGAGTGCACCAAGTACCTACATAGTTTATGGGACACAGTAGTCAACTAAGAGACTCTAGCTCACGGCTGAAATCTACTTCACAGGCTTGTTAAGAGACACAATTGAGAGACATCGACACAAGTCCACGGCCTACCCGTGACCCTCACACACTTCACGAATTAGAAATGATACATACGTACTACGTGCTTCACTTGAGGCAGCGTCCCTGCTTCGGCCGCATTTCTGCGTTACCAGGCATTGCCACGTGGAGGCAGCAGGGTCCGACTTCAATGCCCTCCTAATTAGCCGCAAAATGTGTCCAAAAAGGGGAGGGGAATATATCCTATATATCTCACCACTTTTCGCTGATGACAAACGAGCGACACTTTTACCTTTTTTTCGGCGCTGATGGAATAAAGCCATACTGTAACGAACGTAACGAACGGAAGGGACTCAAATCGAAACCCAAATCAAAAAGGTCGCTGTAGAGAAGAACGAGAGACTTCAGTCGGAACCTAAAAATCAAAACGCTAAAAAGTCAAGTAAAGCAGTAACGAACGTGATGAAAGCAAAAACGCTAGCGGTGAGACTAAATGATCGGAGTAAATGGCAGGGGCAAGCGGAGTGTGAGAAGGGGACGGATAAGGGGGGAAGAGAAACCAGACCGGGAGAGGGCGGATCGAAGAAAGCGGACGGGTAGGAAAATGGGGGGATCGGGACCGGACTGGGGGGAAAAGGGCTCGAGGGTTCCTTGCGTTTTCCTTCGCCTCGTGGGTTCCTTACGTTTTCCTTCGTCTCGAGGGTTTTGCGTGTGTTTTCCTTCACTGAAAGAGGAGAAACGGAGGCGGGTAGGGGAAAG